>JAZHFQ010000682.1:0-103954 GCA_038387885.1 Spodoptera picta
TAAACAAATGATATCATTTTACCTATTTAAATTTTTTATGATTGTGAAGCTGACATTATTTTACATCCACCTGAAAAAACAATGGTAACGAAAATACTTCACACCTCTTTTTAGGAGTACATTATGAGGCACTGCTGTTTTGTTCAAAATTAAATATATTTAATTTGGATAAGGAATGAGTCTGCAAACGGCATGATCGAAATAAGAGAATGTCATCATAATAGTTCAAACAGAAGGGCGTGTCATTGTGACTCCATCTAACTCACAAGAGTGGCTGGAGTGATAATTGGTAAAATAACTTTTGTGGGTGGCGACGAATTTACAAATAATTATGTTCGGAACAGTTTAAACGAAGGAAAAGAAAACATTAGACAAGTATAACAATATAACTTCACGCCTATTATCCCCGACGGGGTAGGCAGAGATGCACATCACGGTACTTATTGCCACTATATAATGTAAAACCCACGTTTCACTCTTTTATGTTCCGAGTCCTATGTAATAGGGAGTGAGTCTATTGTCATATACCGAGCACGTTTCTACATTCCGTACTACTATTGACATTTGTTTAAATAAAAACCCAGTAATACTTGGCCGACCCGGAAATCGGATCAAGACCCCTTGCCCGGCAGTCGTACTTACGGCCACTCTGCCTCTTGAGGCAATAAAACATTAGAAAGTAGTATATACCGAGTAACTGATATTTTAATTTTTATAACAATAAAAGCTATTTGTTTGTGTATATACAGACATAAATACTAATGCATTGCGTCTCCCCTTAATATACAAAAATCCATTGCAGCACTTAGTTTGAACATGAAAACATAATCAACGGCTTAGAAGTCGGCTTATATCACATAATCTGGGAAACCGGAGACTATTGTTTACGAGGAGGACGGAGGAAAAATAAACAAAACGTTATTCAATCTACCCTCGTACTGTAAGCAATCACTTGATGCTATGGAAGACGACGGACATGTGGGCCATGGAGACAGCGAGACAACGCTATAATTTAAACTATAGGATAAAGGGTAATAAAGGTAACATTCCATAATTGGAGTAAAGGGAGCATCCGATCAGACTAAGTGATTGAACATTTTTTTGAGTGGGGGGGGGGAATCGTCCAATGACTTCCCCCGCCCGGGTGAGGCGAGAGGGAGTGTCAAACTCTTACTGACTCAAACCATCCTGTTCCTGCTCCTGCACTTTGAGCTGAAGTCCCGGCGTTCTCCGCGGCTCGGTATCGGCATTTGTCCTATTGGGCCCCATTTGAAGTGATCATGCATAATCAGCTATAATAAATCAATTGTTCGTGGATTGGACATTTGTATCCGTCTTAATTCACGTGTAACCTGTGCTTGCGCAATGTATAATTTCCTGTCACTATCATAATTGTGTTAAGCGTTGTCTGTTGCATTATTTCGAAACTTGCCTTCAGCACGAATTGGTATTGTAGTAATCATTATAATTATTTTTTTTGTTAAAATTTTTCAAGATAACATCAAACAGCGTTAAAACCTCGCTTATTTCATGGCTTCTGTCTCCCTAGCACTCTGCCACATGACGTGACAGGCGACCGCGACTGACATATCCGAAATCGCTGCGACGTTCTTCCTAAACGTCTTCTCAAACAATGCAACGAGGGTCCACTGATATACCACAAATCATTTGCTACCTCATCACATCTTATCCTTCAAAAAAGAAAGACTAAATTCCCTTGCTATATAAGCGCAATGAAAGTGGTAAATTGACCAATTATGATTACAGATTTATAGTATTTTATTGTGATACGCATAGGGATGACTTTTGCTTGTTGTAGTATGGTTATAACGTTGTGTTGGAAGCAGGGGTGTCACGCAGAGTATTTGAGAAAGTTTTAGATTTGCAATAAGGTGATGGATTCGATTTTAAATGTTTGTTGTTAGAGGAAATCTTGTTAGGGGAGGTGGATGTTAGGCGTTTATCTACCTTTATGGGATATACCTATACATCTGTTATTCTGATAACGTAATAAAAAAAAATCTCGAAAAAGTGTACTGGATATAAACTACAAACTACTGGTTTAAAATACAATACATATAACATCACGCCTTTTATCCCCGAAGGGGTAGGCAGAGGTGCACATTCTACCACAGTACAATGTAACACCCACTTTTCACTAGTTGTTATGAGTCCCATGTAATAGGGGGTGAGCCTATTGCCATATACCGGGCACATTTCCAGACTCCGTGCTACTACTGAGAATTTTAAAAAACTCAGTAATACTTTGCCCGACCCGGGAATCGAACCCGAGACCCCTTGCTCGGCAGTCGCACTTGCGACTACTCGGCCAACGAGGCAGTCAAAAAATACAATACTTTAAGAAAATCATTGTTTCTTCTCCACTGCATCATAGTTCTCGATTGATATCTTTAAAGAGCCAACCCATTAAGAGTTCTAAAATATCCACGCTCAGAATCATTACCAGAAAAAAAATCTATAACATAAAAACTCTACACAGCGATCTTAAAATAACTTCCATAAAATTTATTTCAAGCATGTCAACCAATACATTAGACTTATGAAAATTTTCCACCCCATATCAGTTCACTAGAGCACAAATACTGAAAACACACATACTTGCAAATGGCGAGGGCATACGATTGCTCGCATCGCATATTGAATGCAGCGAAATGCATACAAATATCTTGTTTACTGTCCGCCCCCTGATAGATGGTGCCGCCAACTTTTTGTACACGTCCTCCAGTCGTCCAGCTATGAATTTCCGAATTCTATCTTCATTCACGGCCACATGGGGATTTGGATACAAAAATCTTATACTTACCTATTTATACCAAATTCCTTAAATTTTAAGGAGCCTCTAGGCTAAAACAGCTGACATTTAACGATGTTCATGATATTTAACAATATGACTCTCTGGTGTTACGGTTGTCCATGGGCGGCGCTGATCATTTACCACCAGGAGAACATTCTGCTCATTTGCCTCATATTCCATAAAAAACCGTTTCTGTTTTCATTTACCTATAAGTGATACCTATCAATATAAGTAAAGGGTTAATTTAGGTGCTACGTTACGCTAAATAACTTTCATTTAAGAGATGGTTAGTCAAAACATCCATAAGTTCCTATTTTAAAGAAACTGCACTCTCAATGACGGTGCAGTGTTTGTGTGAACCGCTTATAGAGGATGAGTCGCGACACAATTATTATTCTAGATGCTGTCCTACGTGTGGATAGACCTTATAGTAAGTACTTTTTACCTACCGAGTATTGTACGTCCGATACTTTTAAAATATAAGAGTTTTGATGACGTCTGGCAAATAAAGCAAACCCTAAAGTCTATTTAGATGAATGAAGACAATAATTGGACAAAATACCTTTGCTATGTGATCAGTAAAGTACAAACCCCACAACTATATACTGAATGCAATTACAAACTCTAATAAAAATTAGTAAAGCAATGTAAAATCTAAGTAGACATATAAGGCAAATTGTAAATTTGCCACAAACTACATAATTGACATAACAGCCGTGGAGTGATCAGGCCTCTTCATTGGAACACTGAGTCAGTCAGTCAATTTGAAGACCGCAAATTGCCGCCTCCTGCTAATTAACGTTTGCCGTACACCAGTCTGTAAGCGGCTATGAAAGGAGCGGTTTGCTTTGCAAATATTTGATTGATTTTGTGTGACGAGAAATTTAGATGAAAATTTTCTTCGGAATGTAACGATAATGCTATGAAGTCAATCAGACTCAATAACGTCATTGATGCTCAAACATTATAGTCATAATACATAGTCATTGATTTTGGTGACTTCACTGGTTATTTATTTTTAATCATTTCTATCACGTTCTTCAGATCTTCATTCATTCCTTTGCCATGTACTACTAGGCTAAAGCCTACTAGGCTTTGCCAATTACTTTGTCCACATAATTAGAATAAAATTTAGCCAACACATGATCCCAGACTATAACATAATCTCTATGATAAACATACATCCTAACAAACTATCGCATATACAAGTAATAAGATTCGCCAGATTCAAAGCCCCGTCTACCGCAGTGCAACGATAATTGATAGTTTCCAGTCACCGCTACATTCCTACTCACCCGCTTTTATTTAGTAGCGACATGTTGACAGTAATAACAGTGGTCGACCTGTGTTTATTTACATAAAATTGACACCGCATTGGTGTGATAAGTACGGCAATCGAGAATTTTCCGAAGCTATTATTATTCTATTTGAATGACTGGCTAATGCAGCCCGTTGGTGATAAGGCTTGGTGTAATTTTCCCAAGTATTAATACGTACCTTTCTCAAAATGTAGATCGGATAGAAGGACAAACTTACAGGCAGTATTCTAACGGTGGCTATTAAACTAGTATTTGTTGTTGATTAATAAACCAACACTCGCGACACTTGTGCATTACTAAATGTAGTCTGCTTATATTTTTGAACAATCATAATGAAATACTTATAATAACCTTAAACTTAACTAGCCGTTTACACTGTCGCCATTTAAAATTGTTATTAGTTGATACTAAACCAACTATGAACTACTATGATAGATTTCCGAGTAATCTCTACTACTACTATGATAGATTTCCGAATAATCTCTTAAATACAATTTCAAGATAACAAAATACAACTAAAACTTGGTACCAAATGAAAATGGATCCGACAATGAATCGATAGAACCTAATGAGCATTAGCGCACTTCACGTAAATTGTAATCGATACTCGAGCGACAACAAACAGCGATTTAAATCGTTCATCGGATTGTATCGAAACAAGAGGTCGTGTTGCATCAATTAAAGGATTACCGTCTGCTGTTAATTCGCTACCATTGTTTTGTGACCAGGATTCGTCTGTGTTTGTTTTCATTACATGAATCACAGTATCGCAAGCTTCGTAATGTGAACACATTTTGTTAATCCAATGGGTTTTATAATTGACCTTTTAATATAGACTTAACCCTCGGAGAACCTAACGGGTAACCGGGGCTCCGGCTCGACGTACAGGAGAAGGAACGGGGTGGTTTTTAGTCAGTAAGAGTCTGACACTCCCTCCCGCCTCACCCAGGCGGGAGCAGTCATTCGATGATTTTCCCCCTTAAAAAAAACCCTTTAATGATGTTGTATAACGTTTTCGTTGGTCGTTCTGCAATCTGGTATTTAGCACGAGCGATCGTTTTTTTAATATTCCGTGTCTATATTAGGTACTGAAACATGTTTCGCAATATCGTTTTGTAATATAGTCTATACAAACTTTAGAATAGAAATAAATGTTCAAATAAAATCAGGCATAGATACAACAATAAAAATATTATTCAAAACGTAGAAAATTAAACACGATATTATTGCATTTTTAAGAAATATTTTATCCCAATAAATATTGTATCGTAAAATTCTTTATTTTGCGCAATCCTGCCATCATTTCTGCCAGATCAGCGTTACTGTGCGATAAAACGAAGTATTGTATCAATTAAGGGATTAACGAGATTATGTGTTAATATGTGTGCTGTTGTTCCCTCTACTGACTGACGCCATCTCCGTCAGTTGTTTATATCTTCCCATCAATTTCATTTGTGAATGCTATTCTGCTTCAACAGCTTTGACAAGAGCTAATTTTATTTACCTTTGTCTTATACCTACTGTGCCCAACGTGTCATTTGACGAATGTTTCCCACCTACAAATCTTGCTCGTGCTCAAAAACCATGAAAACTGACTACAGAACGGCAATTGTAGGTGGCTGTGTGCGTCAAAATGTCACCATTTTGTAGGATGCATGCATTTGTCGAATAATGACGTGTTGTGGACAAATAAATTTTTTCTTGTCCCATAAGTGAACATGATAATACTCCAAAACGTTCACAAGCTACAGCAAAATTCTATTTGTATGAGTTGAGCACTATTTTTTATTTAATTCTGTTCCTTTTACTATCGTACGGAGATGCCCCGTTGCTTGAGACGGCGGGCTTGAAGTATTTATTGCGCACTACAAGATAACGGAAACTGCATAGAGAATATCAAGAGATGGATATTTTAATATTGAGAAGATAGTACATTAGGGTAGGGGCTAAGTTTTAAGTAACCAGCCCAAACCAGAACCAAAACAGTTCTGGTTTAGGCTGGTTAATATATTGTGAATAGATACTTCTTTATTTTAGCGGATTTAATAATATAGAGGTAGATAAAACAATGAAATATAAAAGTGCCAATTATTTTTTAGCCAATTAAATACAGAGGATATTATACCTACCTATTATTCTAACGTGAATAAATAGGTAAATCTCAATAAAACGTTAAATAGGTGAAAACCTATGCACCGAAATTTTAGAATATTTTTTTAATAAAAATCGTAGTTTTTTTTATTTACCTCTTTCCTGCGCTATTTTTAGAAATGTCGCTGTACGATAATTTGCCGCGTCATTGAAATCCTTTTCCAGCTGTGATATAAACTTGGTATTTAATGTTGTTATTTTTAAATATCAGATTTAAAAACTGGATCATTGGATAAACTAGACTCCGAATGTGTAGGATCTTTAATAATGTTTAAAATACGAGCACAATTCAATGTGTTGTCTCGACGCGCAATTTATTCTCATAACATGGCGCTTTTGTACAAAAATAGTCAACTTTAACACCACAGTTCTGATATATAATGCAGTAGTTTGTTGGGTATTATGTTGTGCGGTTTAGTTTATTTCGGTTTTTATCTAATTTGGCTAAAAGTGAGACCTCTTTGTCAATAGTTGCACGTCATTTTTACGGTTTGCATACATGAGCCGTTGGTTGGAAAATTCTAAACGCGATAATTGAAAGAGAAAGCTATTTTTGCTTTTTATTTATGTTAGACAAGGTACTAAAAGACAAATAACTAAGGATTCTATATCGGACATTTCGCAGAAACAAGAGATATCTAACAGTAAATGCGTCATCGATTCCAACTAAATAAAAATTCAATTGCAGAAAAATATTCTTACTCATAATAAAAATATCTATTGCGAACCAATACAAAGCACATACAACTTAATATTTAGCGGCAGAGAGTTGAAATTCGTTCAAAAATATTTAGAAAAAATGCTTGGACAATGCCCGTTACCATGGAAACGGCACGAACTGTGCGCCAAATTGATCTTGCATTTATAGAAAGTAATATGTCGTTGTAGGAAGTACCAGAATCGTCTGAGTGGCCCGTAAAAAGTAAGATTGTTATCAAGTAACAATGTCGAGTGAAGTGGACAATGGAGTAAAACTGTTTGCCTCACTCTTAAGGGCTATTAGAAATGTCTACGAGTTCAGTAAGGGTCCATACGATTTTGTTCGTGGAGCTATTGTTGCGAGGACTCAAAAATGTTTGCGCAATGTTTTACGATTGTTTGGACTGAAAGTTGGAGCTTATCTGGTTCAGATCGTCATTGGAACAGACCAGTGTCCAAGAGAATGGAGAACAATATGTTGACCGAGCAAATAATAGACGTTTTAAAGACAGGCGGTATTTTACACTGAACGACTTGTATTTGCTGTTAGTCTCCAGTCTGGACTTCAAGGAGTATAGTACACATGAAACAATGCATTTAATTTATTTGTTATTGTATTTGTAATGTATTTGTTTATTTTGAATCAAACAAAATGTATTCTACCGAAATATGTATACACGGACTGCCTCGTTGTCAGAGTGGTCGCAAGTGCGACTGCCGGGCAAGGGGTCTCGGGTTCGATTCCCGGGTCGGGCAAAGTATTACTGGGTTTTTAAAAAAAATCTCAGTAGTAGCACGGAGTCTGGAAATGTGCCCGGTATATGGCAATAGGCCATAAAAGTGGGTGTTACATTGTACAGTGGCATAATGTGCACCTCTGCCTACCCCTTCGGGGATAAAAGGCGTGATGTTATGAGATGAGTTATGTACAAGGATAGTTTAAC
Source organism: Spodoptera picta (assembly GCA_038387885.1). Lineage (NCBI taxonomy): Eukaryota > Metazoa > Arthropoda > Insecta > Lepidoptera > Noctuidae > Spodoptera > Spodoptera picta. The sequence continues at coordinate 7,929 of JAZHFQ010000682.1, forward strand.
CATTAGTTAAAATAAGTATTTAATATCGAATATTGTTACTAAGATACTTTTTCATAACATAACATAACATCACGCCTTTTATATTCGAAGGGGTAGGCAGAGGTGCACATTATGTAATGCCACTGTACAATGTAACACCCACTTTTCACTATTTATGTTATGAGTCCCATGTAATAGGGGGTGAGCCTATTGCCATATAGCGGGCACGATTTCAGACTTAGTGATACAACTGAGATTTTTTTAAAAACCCAGTAAGACTTTGCCCGAACCGGGAATCGAACCCGAGGCAATGTGGAGGAATGAGGGAGACGTGTTGTTCTTAGGAATAACTTTAATTAAGTGTCTTAAGAACTAACTTACACTACTTACTTATAGGGCGAGGTGTCACACACTACAACCCCTTGCCTCAGTCGCACTTGCGACCACTCGGCCAACGAGGCAGTCATTACTTTTTCATTGGACTAAAAGTGCTTCGTTTCGAATTGGCTTCATTACAATCGATTTTGGATGCTTTATGTTCTACAGCCATCATAATGAATGAGTTCGTTCCCCTTAATCTGTGAGAAGTCGCTAACAATGATTGCATTAGAACTTAAGCTGTAGATCTGACTGCACGGTTGGTGCGGTGGCTGGGCGACCGGCTGCCGTGCAACGTGTCGCGGGTTCGATTCCCGCACGGAACAACACTTTGTGTGATCCACAAATTGTTGTTCCGGGTCTGGGTGTCATGTATATGTGAACTTGTATGTTTGTAAACGCACCCACGACACAGGAGAAAATACTAGTGTGGGGCAACGTTTTTTAAAAAAAAAAAAAAAAAGATTGTTTACCGGTCGCCTGCCATCTCCATAGTAACAGAGCCCCTCATTGACTCCAATGCCGCCAAGTAAATAGGAGTCAATTAATCAATACTTGAAAACTTAGGAGAGGAGGAAATATACGCTATATTTGCCAGTCTTATTTGATCTGTGAAAAGTATTATGTAGATTTGTCTAGAAAAGTGTGGGAGAGCCATGCTTCGGCACGAATATGCCGGCTCGACCGGAGTGAAAACCGACGTGAAGCAACGCTTGCGTTGTGTTTCGTCGTGTGAGTGAGGTTACCGAACTCCCCTTCCCCTATCTCCCCAATTCCTTAATCCTCAACGATCATCAAACTCCTAATCCCCAAAAGGTCGGCAAAAAAATAAATATTTGTTATTTTTTATTAGCAAGCAAAAATGTGAGTGTTGAATTTGTCTAAACATGGTTGGATACAAATTGTAATAAATTTATTAATATTTAAGTTGTTATAGTTATTTTTTTAGTTAAGTCTAAGTCAAAATTATTTATTTTGTAAACGGCGGTTTTCACTTACCTACTTTAAGAATATTTGTAATATTTTTTTACATTACATAGCAAGTTTTGTTAAGAAAAAAGTAAATATGTTATTAAATACACACGGCCACACATCAATCTATACAAAACCAGTTTATCCTGGTGTCGCGTTGCATCATCTTTCCGCACATTTAACGTTCAGTTTATACTGGTTATGTAAAGCTCGATGTGTAGCCTGTGTACACTGGATGCAAATATATATATGTATACAGCAAAGAGTCAAAATAACACAAAACACGATAACTTTAAGAAAGTCAACAAGTCTGCAATGGTCACCCCAAAGCGACCAAAGAGAAGAATGCGAAATCTCCAAACTCACTTTTAATTAGCAAAAAGAAATTGAAGAAAAAAAGTTTTGCGTAAAACTCCCCCCAACAAGGAACTGAATAATACGATTTTAATTGAACTTAATTAAAAAATATCACAAACGCAGTTTTATTTTCATTCCTGAGAAGAATCGGAAATAATTGGAGCCGACTTTCTGGACTTGTAACAATTTGCTTGACTATCAAACATTTTATGTTATGGCAATAATTAATTCAATGTTTATTTTTGTTTCTTTCATAATTAATGAAAGGAAATTTAAACAGTACATTTTTTGTATACATTTAAATCCTTATCATACAGATACGTTGCTACATGTTGAAACATTATCTTTCTATGGTATGGTGATTCCGTAAGGGCGTCCCACAGGCACAGGCAGTGGAAGAACACCGGGGTCCTCACGACGTGGAAAGTCCATGAGGATTTCCATCGCGAGAACAAAATATATCATTCTATAATCTTAAATCCAACACCGTAAAACTCATGGTACACACAAACAGAATAGACGACACTTTTTTCCCTAAAATTCCAATATTTTATCCTTAGGAAACCTTTAAAGATTCACCTTGTATCTCTAAGCAATAGGGCTGATGCTGATACGGAGCCGCGGAGTACCTAACGGGTTTCCGGGGCTCCGGCTCGAAGTGCAGGAGTAGGAACGGGGTAGTTTTTAGTCAGTAAGAGTCTGACACTTGCTCTCGCCTCACCCAGGTGGGAGAAGTCATTCGATGATATTTCCACCTCAAAACAAAAGTATTAGTCATAAGGACGTCCTCGCTGTAAGGTGTGTTAAATTAAACATAAATGTCGCTTGATGTCAGTTGCTTAAAGTCAGTACAGTCGGAACATTAGTCAAAGTTAGTGTACCATGTAGTACAGTTGTAACAAAGTACTTTGATCTTGTCATCACAAATTAAATTTGCAGTGTGTCTATTAAAATTTACTTTTTGCTAGTTCATGATGCACTTATAAGCTAGGTACTTAGGTTTAGAATATCTTTATTTCTCACACATTATTCGGCCTGCGACTACTCGACTGCCTCGTTGGCAGAGTGGTCGCAATTGCGACTACCGGGTAAGGGGTCTCGGGTTCGATTCCCGGGTCGGGCAAAGTATTACTGGGTTTTTAAAAAATTCTCAGTAGTAGCACAGAGTCTGGAACTATGCCCGGTATATGGCAATAGGGTCACCCCCTATTACATGGGACTCATAACAGAAATAGTGAAAAGTGGGTGTTACATTGTAGAGGTACAGTGGTATAATGTGCACCTCTGCCTACCCCTTCGAGGATAAAAGGCGTGATGTTATGTTATGTTATTCGGGTACTGAGAAACAATGTTTGACGTAAAACTTAACAATTGGCTAGTTTCCTAGGTTTAAAATAAATTGTTTCAACTTTTTAATGCAATAAATATTTTTTTTTTTTAAAAAAAACGTTGCCCCACACTAGGATTGTCTCCTGTGTCGTGGGTGCGTTTACAAACATACAAGTTCACATACACATGACACCCAGACCCGAAACAACTATTTGTGGATCGCTCAAAGTGTTGTTCCGTGCGGGAATCGAACCCGCGACACGTTGCACGGCAGCCGGTTGCCCAGCCACCGCACCAACCGTGCATTCAATAATAATTAAAAAATAATCATCATACTCTCATTCATTGATTTGACAATTTACCTACTTTTGGATTTTTTCTAGCTCAATTTAAGGAAATAAGTATGTTTTAAGACGCATAAAAATGAGGACGTCACGATCGAATACAACATTCATAGAAAAGTATAGTTTGTAAAAGTATTGAATTTGACTACCTGTCACCTATCGTATTTAGAGTGCACTAGCACCTATACTAAAACAAAATGATATTAAATACCAATGTGTGCGTGCGAGCGATGAATATTTTTATAGCTTTTAAACACATTAATATGAAATTACGCACAAATGTGTATAACGCTGTAAATGGTAGTTGTATCGATGTGTGTCCGTGCAACAATTAGCTTTGTCGAGTGTACATTATGTTTGTGTGCAATTATTACGGCATTATGTGTACTTTTACCGTTCTACAGACTTCTAAATCGTTGTGCTGATTTTAAAATTATGACTACAATATTGGGACCTTTACACGCAGATTCGGTAGGTCGCAATGAATTATAGTTCTGTCGCTACAAATTCTTTGTATAATGACAGTGATGGCACGATACTGAAGTACAATTGAATATCCTTTTAGTATTCGGGCGAAAACCAGTAAAAAAATCATGAATTACAAGTAATGTTTATTTGATTTTGTTACGATATTCAAATACATTGTACAGTGGTATTAAGTGCCGTAATGTGCACCTCTGCCTACCCCTTCGGGGATAAAAAGGCGTGATGTTATGATATTCAAATATTATTAAGCTTAGACGTCATAGCTTCTTTAGCCAACTACCTTAATTATCAGCTACAATTGGCATGGAACAAATTATGATTTCATAATGTTGTTCCAAGCTATTGTTTTTACATTTAATAACTTGGTTAAGGTAATGTTTTACAAAAAATCAGGCTTTAGCTCAGTTTGTAAGCCAGATCAATGAATCAAAAGCACCCTACAGTGCAACCTTCCCATTTGCTAGCGCAAAGTTGCCGGTCATAAAGATGAATTTTTGGATCCTTTTCACAAACAAAGTACGCTTCTCGACTGTCCCACTCTTCGTCCAGTTTACCGTTTTCTAAGATTCCTCCGTAAATATTCACGCCTTTGTTGTCGGGTTGATTTTCGTTCCAGATGTTATAAACAGTATTCATTTTCTCCCCTGAAACCAAGAAACATATTATAACGAGAGATTGTTGTGTATTTTACTATCTTCATAAATTTTAACTCTGTGCTACAAAGTTGACATATGATTAACATTATCTACCCTATCAAAATTAAATTAGTATGACATGTTACGAACCATGAATAGTAAGGAAGGTTAATAAATCTTTGTTCCAGTCAAAGAATCCAGCGTGTGATAGTTCCCAAGGAAGGTTCCTTGGTTTTCCTTTCAATATGTTCACCACGCCATCGTCCTCAGTTTTGTCGTTGATGATAACGAGGTGGCCACCCTCGGCTGTGCATACCTTATATGCAAGTCGCCAAGTCCTTGCTTGCTTGTGCAACTTGTAGCAGCTGCCCGTCGCGGCATTGTACTGGTACTCTGAGAGGAAAATGAAATATTTTCGTCAATTGTCACTACCCTACTTTAACTGTTGCTGTTGAGGAAGACGTCTTAAGTCGGGGAAAATATTATGAGACATACCGTTTCTAGCAAAAGTCATACAACAAATATACCGAAAGCTTTGAGCTAGTCATAGAACTTACCTCTGTCAAAAGTTCCACAATCATAGTTGTACTTCAGATGAGTTGTGTTTTTCTTATAACAAATGTATGGCAACCATTCTGAGCAGTTAGTAAATGCGACTTCTCCCTCTGTCGTCAATCTCACACAACCTTCAGGTTTTATGCCGTCTGTAGAAGGAAACTTTACAGGCATGTCTTCTAATTGAACTCCTGCAATTTGAAAAATATAATTTTACTACCTGTCATCGCGGTTTCATAACGTAACAATGTCGCTGTTTGTATGAGATTAGCACAGAGTATCATAACTGCATTACTATTCCTTATTTGTAACATAATATTTGATAGCAGTAATTGTAGGTACTACTAAACAAACAAAACCATTGGGTTTTGTTCGTTTTCACTTCTCTTTTCTTCTTTTTGAATATCCTTTTTTGTTTTAGTATATGGCTCTCTTATTTTTCTGTTACATCTAATGAAATAGATTTTCTGGATTCACAGCCAATAAAATTTCAGGAGTTGGCGCTACTTTGATAAACGGTAAATAGTTCCATTTTGTTTATTCATATTCACATCGTGTATTGAAATGTGATTTAGCGCACTTCAATTACACGATTGGCGCAGTGGTTAGATGATCAGCAACAGTTGCTGTGCAATATGTCGCGGGTTCAATCGTTGACAAGGTAAGTGGTAATGACAATTGATTAAAATGACATGTAAATTAATTTAAATGTGAAAGTAACGCACTGCTCAGAACATAATTCACACAATGACACTTACCTTCGATAGACGCGTACAGTCCGTAAACGAACATTTCTTTCGTTCCTATATAAATAGGTAAATCGATTTCTGCTTTCTTCACCGCGGTCAACATAGCTTGATGTAGTGCGTCATTTGTGGGAGACGCTAGTACTGCATCTGTAGTACGTACATACACAGCTCGAGGGAATATTTAGATGCTGGGGTAATAATGACGTATTAGTAGCCAGGGCAAAATATTACTAAGGAGATTCAAGATGTAAAGGTTTATTAGTTCTTTAGGCGTGTGTTTACCTTCCAAGTGGCACGTCATGAAAGCTTCCTGCCATGTCAGTGGAATCTTGTGTAGTTTCAACCAACCATCCGCGTCATCATCGTACACATACTGTTTGCACAGCGCTACACCTGGGAACGTGTTAATAACCATTCATGTAAATATAGCCCGACACGACTCATGTATTAAAAGATTTTTATTGAATCATCGAAATTAGTTATTATAGTGTTAATTTGGAAAATCGTATTAGGTAACAAGTGAAACAAGTGAAATAAGTGAAACAAGTGAATTTATTTCTGCAAATAGGCTACAAGGCAGCACTTTTACACGTCAATTTTACTAAGCGAAAGATAAGGCCGTCATTTCCTAACTGACTACTCTGAAAAGAAATGCCGAAACAAACTCAGAGGTCTGTCTCTTTTAAAGTCCAGACAAATGTGTATAAAAGATTATGTGTGAGAACCGTGCAAGTTCTTTCTGTAGTGGTCTTTTGAGGAAAGAACCACAACAGTTTGAGCGCACCCGCTCTGAAGGTCAGTAGTAGTTAACGCATGTGTCGGTTTACAATCAGCTCAATTAACAGGTGAGGCTGACTGATTCGACGAACAACACCAATCTAAAGAGCATTTGCGTGGGTCGCACAAATACTCAAACTATCAGAATATGGGTAATTAGAAAAGAAATAGCGAGGCAAAATCTCGCACGGTCCTAGCACTAACAATTGTAAAATAAAAAGTAAATGTCAAGGTAGAAAAAAAATATAAATAAAAAAAATTAAATGTTCAAATGAAAAACAATGTCACATTAAAGTAATAATGTCAAATTGTATATAAAAAAAAAGAAATGTAATTAGATGTTACTAACGTCAACATGACCTGAGTGGACATTAGAGGTACATCAGCTAATTCCCAAGCCCGACTATCATCTAGGCAGTCTTTTATTTTATAAAAAGCTTTACTATAAAGTTTATCTTTAATGACATTTTTAAATTTATTTAGACTTAAATTTTGGATATGGCTGGGAATTTCATTGTAAAAGCGTATACTCTGACATCTAAACGAACCACTTATTTTCTTAAGTCTCGTAGTGAGAACAACATATTTGTCTTTATTTCTTGTGTTGATATTATGTATATCACTATGCTTTTTAAATAAACTTTTATTTTTATGAGCATATACTACATTTTCATAAATGTATTGAGAGGCAACAGTCATTACATTAATTTCTTTAAATAGTTCCCTGAGAGAGTACCTCGGACTAAGATTATAAATTGATCGAATGGCCCTCTTCATTCAGAAAAAAGATAGACTGAATGTCAGCAGCATTCCCCCATAGGAGAATACCATATGACATGACACTATGAAAATAACTAAAGTATACTAATCGCGCTGTATCTACATCGGTTAACTTTCTAATTTCTTTAACGGCATATGCTGTAGAACTGAGCCTTTTCGATAACTTATCTATATGTGGAGCCCACTGGAGCTTAGCGTCTAGGGTCATACCTAAAAATACAGTAGAACCTACAGGACTTAACTCCTCGCCCTTAATTAGCACGCTGGTTTTCACATGTCTAACATTTGGTGTTGTAAATTTAATGCATTTAGTTTTAGTTCCATTTAGTAATAGGTTGTTGGCACTAAACCAGCGTACAAGTATTAGGATAATTGTTCGAAGATGATTTTTAAGAAACATAATAATATAATTCTGAGACAATTATTATTGGATAAGTAAGAGATTGTTTTGTATTTACCCACAATCGGACCACCAAAGACTTACTGATACCAAAAAAGTAACTTACCGGCCCACAACAACAGACTAAGAACAATTTGAGTCTTCGACATGTCAACGTAAGGCACTACGCAATGTAGTGGCCAAGAGCACTAGCACAGATTTATTATATAGTAACGTGTAACATGAATGATAACATAACTAAAACTGATACAAATTATATTATAATGTAATAAATAAACTGTCAAACAAGTTTGGACTTTCCCTTGAGATTGAGGAGAAGTAAACACAGATAACCTAAAGCTATCTGCAAATTTATTATATAACATAACAAACGAAATCTTGAACTTGTGTGAACCACAGGATGATTAAAAAATTTATTGATAAACATAATTAGGTAATTGTTAAAATGTATCGGGTGATTTTACAAAAAAATAACATTCATTAACAGGGGCGTAGCTAGCGCCGTATCTGCCGTATCATTTATACGGGGCCCCAGACTACTTAGGGGCAAAACGTGCGTAAGCAAAATTTAATAAAATCTTCTCAATGTTTGATTTTACTTCAGTAATCACTAAAGTCAAATTAATCATTTTTGGCAGAAACTTTAGAAAAACTAAAGTAATCACTACATAACAGAACATCATGCCTCTTATCCCAGCAGGGGTAGGCAGAGGTGCACATTACGGCACTTAATGCCACTGTAGAATGTAACACCCACTTTTCACTATTTATGTTATGAGTCCCATATAATAGGGGGTGAACTAATTGCCAAATACCGGGCACAATTCCAAACTCCGTGCTACTACTGAGAATTTTAAAAATTCCAGTAATACTTTGCCCAACACGGGAATCGAACTCGAGACCCCTTGTACAGCAGTCGCACTCGCGACATCATAGTTCGATAATATGAGCAGAAGGAGAAGTCTGGATAGGTTTCCGATTTTCATAAAATATATCAGTATTTTATGTAAAAAAAAACTGTTATAAGAGCTTTACTTTTCAGAATGGCCCGTATAAACCATGTTTTATACGGGGCCCCGTCAAGACGCACTACGCCACTGTTTATTTAATACACCATTAATTTCATGCGTTGCTAACGCACGAATACTGAAACGCTACTCGGTGTGGCGACACATGTCACAAGTCAACTGATGACGTCACAAGAATCCTACATCGCACATGCAAAGTTTATAAGCGAATAAACATGGATAGTAAAACCCAACGAACAACTGTTAGGACGAAAGCCCGCCAGGCACTATCACTTCGCCTGGTCGGAGGATCCTCCTTTTCCGATCTTAGGGAACTATACTCTCTGTTCCCTAAGATAACGTGTTTTCACGTCACGCTTCACTATAGTGAATATCACACGCTTCACTGTATGTCACTGCAAATTCTTTATAAATTGACAGAGATGGCATGATATTTAACTACAATTGGGATGATGATAGGGTATGAAAATTAAAAATCTAATTAGTCCTTAAGTTAGTTAGGTAATGAAAAAATATTGGACACGTATTTTTTATTTTGTCGTATAATAAAACAATACTTCGATAGAACGAATCAAAGTTTTGGAGTTGGGGCTAAAACGTCATTTCTACGTATAAAATGTACATAGAAGTTACGTCACGCGACATTTCAGATCAATACATCGTCGAAAGTATTTGTTTCTGTAAGAAAAAAAAAATACGTGTCTAATGTTCTAAAATAATCTACCAGACGGACATTAAAATAAAAATTAGACATCTACCCTATTTAAAATTGAATAGCCTTTCAGTATTGGCGCGTTAGTAACTTAATACCTTACTATCATCAATATTTTTGCTGCATTGCTTGAAAATGTAAAAATGTAACTACGCTCAGTAAAACTTTAGCTTGAGGTTAATGACGTCGTTATTTTTTTTAAGAATCACTCGCCGAGTTGGCGATTGGTGATTATGATGATGATGAAATATTATGGAAAGAGTTGCATTTAATTTTGTCATGGAAATATCCGGATACAATTATGAAAAAAGCATGTGCTGGCTACTAAAGAAGTGAATAAATAACCTATCATACTTTTACTCCCCCTGTATGGTTAATGACGATAAAGCGTTACTATCACAATGTAGGTCACTAGTGCTCTGCCCGCGGCGTCACTTGTCAATCAATCATAAAGTATTCTTGCTCAAGTTTAGTTTTCCTTTCTAGATTTCTGACTATCTCTTGCGTCTAGAGGCCCCATGTTTTAGAAAGAACGTTAAACTTTTGATTGTCGTTGCAACATTTCAACCAACCATTGCCGTCATTATTGTACACATACGAGTACTATATTCACATTACTAAACCTGGGAACATGTGAAGAAACATACATGGAAATATAGACGTGTTGAGCAAAGATATTGAAAAATCAATAATGGTACCGAATGTTTTTTTAACACTTGACTTAGTCTAATTCTAGTCTTAGTCTAAGTATTATAATGAAATCGTAGAAAAATCAAGTCCGTATGTACATTGAATGCGTTTTTTTTAAATAAGTATTTTATCCACAATCGGCACAACAAAGACAGATTTCATAAAAAATTAAATTTCAAAAAAGTAACTGACCGATCCACAACACGAGACTGAGGACAATTTGAGTCTTCGACACATCAATGTAAGTCACTATGCAATGTAGTGTTCGAGAGCACTATCACCCATTTATTACGTTTATGGTATCCTAACGTGTACCTAACATCAATGATAAAAAAATATTCATGTACCTAAATACAGATAGTGTGACCTACAGTTGTCTCATTATAGGTATTTACAATATGAGAAATCTTCAGCTGTATGTGTTATAGATAACATAACAACAATATTTTTATAAATTACGTTCACAAAAACTGATTTCAACCTCTTTTTTGATGTTGGTTAATTAACGCGTCGAGTACCGGTTTTGTAGACACAATTATAGAACAATAGGTTGCGGCCACCGGTGACCGCTTGGTGTTTGACAGTTTAATGTACTAAAACCTTCGACTACCTAAGTGTAAGAAACACTTTTCTGAAAACTGCATCATCATCAAAATGGGTTCAGCCAATCGCCAGATAATGGTGCACAAACATAGAGGTCAAACTAAGAACCTCCATTTTTTCTTTTTGAAGTCTGTTGAAAATGAATGTTTATTTACAAAATTGCTCGCATTACTTACCTTATATTTAATATAGAGAAATAAATTACTAAACTTCGCTTTTCCACACAACACATAGATTTTGGATCGAGGTTGGTTAACGATCGTACCACACGACAATCGGCGAAGCGTCACCGATTCATGGTAGATGTAACCCACACGCACGAAGCGCTCCGCATCAGGCTTCCTTGTGCGTACTGCTAAGGAGTGGAATTCTTTGCCAGAGTCTGTAATTTCCTGAAGGGTATACCTGGGTGTCTTCAAGGCCCAAGTGACTAGGTTGCTTATGGGTCCACGTGCTCAATTGTAGACCGCATCATCGCTTAACACTAGGCGAGATAGCGGTCTAACGTCAGCCTATCGAATATAAAAAAGTGATTTTATTAATTAGATCTGCTCTAGATAGGAATAGAAATAATCAATCAATACAATACAGATTTTAAAAACACAGTAAAGGTAATAAGAAATTCAAGAATTTTAATTAAAACTGAAGGCTTATTCAAAAATTATAACAATTTTAATAGAGGTACATCAGTACTTTTATGCGATACCTAGCTTCAGAAGTTTCTTTTGCCTCGTATGGTGCTTGCGCAAGAGAATTATGTACTTAATTGCAATTTTTTAATAATTTTATTGCTACACGAAACACATGTAATGTAAGTAGGTAGATACTTACAATAAAGTATATCAACATAATTCTAAAAATGAGTACTTGACAACGACTATAGTCCAAAACACGACACTAATCATAAACCAAAAAAAAGGAAATAAACAAAATCGTTCACTTCACACCACTGTCAAGTGTCACATGACTTTGTCTATTACAAACTTACAAACATTTACATAAATATAGCAAAGACCTTACAATCTTCCAAATAGAGTGCATTTTCCTTTAAAAACCTCCAGGGTCATAATCTTGGCGAAATAAACAGACAACTTAATGTCACGCTGTCATTCACGGATTATGCAAAGTAGCCAAGATATTTTTTTTCTATTACCATAATACGCGTGGCAGAATGTTTGATGTAATGAAGCAACGTGGGAAAGACTAACAGGGGCCTTTGCAGCTCTATGTCTATAAAATACAAGCTATTCTGTATTAAGCTTTGTAGTAACAGTCAGAGAGTTGAAAGTTAAATATAAAGAGTAACATACGGGCGTGTTTGTCCGTTTGTTCCTAACCAAATTTCAAAGATATCACGTTTCTGCTACCGGCCCTCTTTTGTTCTAATATGGGTACTAATTGATTTCTGGTTCAAATCAATTGTTAGTTCACTTAGAGAATGAACATTTACGAACTCGTTGTCCGGTGATGTAGGTACTTATCTTTTTAATATTTTCTGTAGCTTTGTGGTGACATTTTATCATATCTGTGGTTGATTTTGAAGAACCTCTGACAAATTCTTTCATCATCTCAGACTGATGATGATAAGACCAACTTATGCGCCACGCGTATGTGACAACGATTATCAAATAGTTGTCTTAATTCTTCAGGACGAAAATCATGTAAAGACTGAGAAAGATAAAAAATCTACTAATACCTTGAATGGTTCACAAGGTTGTCGACATGTAGATTTATACAGAAGGTAGTTCTTCATGACATGGCACGCTTTGAGGTTTCTGTCTCTGGAGCTCTAACCATCGGCAACTTGGACCAAGCGCCCGCTGCCGGTTGTATTTTTTTTTATTGATATGCTTGTAAAAGTAATTTTGGAATCTTTACATGATACTACAGAATATTGATAACACACAATATTAAGGTGGAATGATTTCAGTTCAAAAGGTAATGTACATTTGTGACCTTATTTAAAGATAATTATTATCACTATTGCACACAGTAGTAGCACGGAGTCTGGAATTGTGCCCGGTATATGGCAATAGGCTCACCCCCTATTATATGGGACTCGTACCATAAATAGAGAAAAGTGAGTGATACATTGTACAGCACAGTTACATTGCCGGCCCCTTCGGGGATAAACGGGCTGATGTTATGTTATTGCACAAATAACTTCTAATAAAAATACTAAAATTATATCGTACTTTCTGTTAGAAAAATAAAAAACGTCGGTCTGATTCTTTGTTAAATATGTATATTATATAGTTTCTACGTCTTACGACTCTCGCGTGAAAAGTTCTTCTGACTTTAATGTACTCTTTTGTTTTAAACGTTGTGTCACATTAGGATTTTCTTCTGTGTCGTGGGTGCGTTTACAAACATACAAGTTCACATACACAATTACACCAAGATCCGAAACATCAATTTGTGGATCATACAAAGTGTTGTTCCGTGCGGGAATCGAGCCCGCGACACGTTGCACGGCAGCCACCGCACCAACTGTGCAATCCAAACTCTGACGTCCCCTGAGGACACGGTGGAACACACTGTAGCGGAATGCCCTGCGTGGGCTGAGCACCGCCGTGCCCTCAGGGAAGTGATCGGCGATGGCGACCTCTCGCGTCCGGGCCTAGTGCAGGCCATGATGCGGAGTGAGGGGGACTGGGATGCCGTCTCCTCCTTTTGCGAAGCAGTTAAGCTAGCTAAGGAGGAGGAGGGACGCGTGAGGCAGCGAAGCGCCGCCTCCTCGCAACCCAGCCATCGCGAAGGACACACCGGGCATCAGGGATCGCGAGACGATCTCCGGCCACCGTAAGCGCGGGCCTGCGGACGGTGAGATTGGGTGGCTCCCCGTCCGACCAGAAATAGACCCGAGCGTACGGCGCGTCGCGTTCCACGCGCGCCTCAAAGAGCCATCAGACCACCAAAGATGGGGCCCAACAGGGCCGATGCCGATTCGGAGTCGTGGAGAACCTAACGGGTAACCGGGGCTCCGGTTCGATGTGCAGGAGAAGGAACGGGGTGGTTTTTAGTCAGTAAGAGTCTGACACTCCCTCCCGCCTCATCTAGGTGGGAGCAGCAATTCGATGATTCTCCACCCTTAAAAAAAAACTCCGACGTCATCACACGATTATTGGACAATATACTTCATTCTAATACTTGAATTCTATGTAATTATAATTATATGTACGATGAAATAGCAGTCCCAGTTTGGTTTCTTTTCATACGATAAGACTACCCGATTATCTGACGTGGCGCAACCGAACGAGAAGAGGCGACTCCTTATAATGGGTAGTTTCTTAAATTTAATTTTAATGTCTGTCTGGTAGATTAATTTAAAATATCAGACACGTTTTTTTTCTATACTCACAAAATTAAATGCTTTCTACGATTTTTTGTGTATAGAGGTATACTTCTTCGGGATAAAAGTATACGAAGTTTCATCGTAGTCGGACTGGTAGTTTTACCTTGATGCGTGAAACAAGCAGACAAATGTTTTAGTCATATTTTTGGTTTCGGTTTCTTGTCGATCTAGTAATGAATTACTTTTTTTTTATATTTTGAATGTACAGAATTTATACTTCTATAGTTTTACTATATGTATAGATATAGATATAAATATATCTGAAATATGCAAGTGTATCTTCCTTTTTCTCAATCAAATCATTGCTTGCTTCTTGCACCTATCACTTACTCTTTTCTGTATCACCCAGAGGTCAGACTAGGAGAAAATACCTGCGGCATTAAGTCCACCTACATACATACATAACTTCACAACTGTCTCCCATGGGGGTAGGCAGAGACTATGGAACGCCAATTACTACGATTCCTACATACCTCTTACGCATCATCAACAGTCATCAAAATTTTCATGCATGCTCGTCATGTAATTAAGGGTACTTTTAATTTGACCCTTCAAACCAGCGTAACATTCCATTTTCAATTCTTGTCACCACATCATCTTTCAATCCACACCTTTCTCTAATAACACTATTTTTCACTCGATCGCTTTTATTCCACACATACTTCTCAGGGCTCTGATTTTCAAGGCATTAATCCTGTTTTCATGCATATTCTGCCACACCCCCAAACAAACATTAAGTCCACCTAATTGTACATTATGTGCAAGAAGCGGATTCAATAAATTGTGTAAACAAAATAAATACATGATTTTCTTCATATTTGTATCAGGATTGTCCATAACGTGGACCTCCACAAATAATTAATTATATGAATTAGTATTTTGAAACTCTGTTGTTTATACAAGTTGAAGATTTGTTATGTTGTGAATAATTGAGCAGATACATATATCTTTAGGTTATCTGTGTTTACTTCTCCTCAACGTTCAGGGAAAGCCCAAACTTGTTTGAAAGTTTATTTATTACATTATAATATAATTTGTATCAGTAAATTTCGTTGTGTGAGTGTAGTTACCAGAGGCTCAATTACGAAAGGGGGGCTTCTCAGTCTCCCCAATCCCAATCCTGAAATTCGCAATTCCCAAAAGACTGGTAACGCACTTCTAGCGCCTTTGGTTTTGCAGGTGTCCATGGGCGGAGCAGATTGCTTATCATCAGGTGTTCCATCTGCTCGTTTACCGGCTTATGCCATAAAAAAACAGCAAACTATCATAGTGAATTTGACCTTGACAGTCTAAAATGAAAAATACTAATATTATTATTCAGCTCTGTGTAATTAGTTTTTGATATTATGGTGGTATTTGTAATGCCATGTAAAGGTATGTCTCATAATATTTTTCCCGACTTAAGACGTCTTGTTCAACAGCAACAGTTAATTAAAGTAAGGTAGTGACAATTGACTATAATATTTTCCTCTTAGAGTACCAGTACAATGCCGCGACGGACAGCTGCTACAAGTTGCACAAGCAAGCAAGGACTTGGCGGCTTGCATATAAGGTATGCACAGCCGAGGGTGGCCACCTCGTTATCATCAACGACAAAACTGAGGACGATGTCGTGGTGAACATATTGAAAGGTTTTCCTTTCAATATGTTCACCAAGGAACCTTCCTTGGGAACTATCACACGCTGGATTCTTTGACTGGAACAAAGATTTATTAAACTTCCTTATTATTCATGGTTCGTAATATAATGTCATAGATATTTAATTTTAATAGAATGGATT
Organism: Spodoptera picta; assembly: GCA_038387885.1. Taxonomy (NCBI): domain Eukaryota; kingdom Metazoa; phylum Arthropoda; class Insecta; order Lepidoptera; family Noctuidae; genus Spodoptera; species Spodoptera picta. The sequence continues at coordinate 23,838 of JAZHFQ010000682.1, forward strand.
ATGTTAGTGATAAACTTTGTAGCACAGAGTTAAAATTTATCAAGATAGGGAAATACTTAATAGCAAAAGAAGTATATAGAGGTAAGTATACCACACAACAATCTCTCATTATAATACGCTTCATGATTTCAGGGGAGAAAATGAATACTGTTTATAACATCTGGAACGAAAATCAACCCGACAACAAAGGAGTGAATATATATGGAGGAATCTTAGAAAACGGTAAACTGGACGAAGAGTGGGACAGTAGAGAAGCGTACTTTGTTTGTGAAAAGGATCCAAAAATTCAACTTTATGACAAGGTTGGATTTTCAATGGCTTTTGTTTGAATGTTTAATGCATTTTGAACTGTTTTATTTATTTAATTATTTATTTATTTACAGTTTTCGTAGAATGAGTATACAATCATGGCGGACTTAAGGTTGTTCTTGTTCATATTTTGTATCAGTAAATACGAATATAAGAGGTTATGTCGTAAGCCTAATTTACCCTCATGCCCTTTAAAATCTAGGTTTTAACTTTCTTCTTTTTCATTTTTAACAAAATAATGTGTATTAAGTAATTGTCACCATATTGTTCGTTGCTTCCGTCCGTGCGTCACTGCAAGCTTGCCAACTAAAAACTAGTGTTGGTTTGATAATGTCAATCCAATAAAAACGATAATAAGTGATATATCCATCTCTATATCGAAAAATGTGCTTAAAGAGTTGTTTTTCAGTTTTTCTAAAATGGCGTCGTGGACGGCGCACATAGAAAGGTGCAAAATGGAAATCAAAAAGAATACATCAAAATCTACGAAACTACCTATATTCAAAACATAGAACTACCAAATTACTGAACTACTCGTACATATGATGGCGAATAAGTTACTTTTCCTTCTTTCTATTTGAGCTACTCGAACATTGTAAGATATAATGATAAATCTAAATATATTGTGTTCGGTCTATAACCACCTATCAACGCCAGTTTTTATAATAACTATCGTGAGACGTACTAAATTAACTGAAAATTGTGGGTTACTCACGAGAATATACTCAGCCAGTAGGCTGCGCGACATAGCCGCTACCGCGCACGCTGCTCATGAGAGAGATCCTCTGTGGTTCGAAACTAGTAGACTTTTTCTCAGTATATTCACGTGAGGAACCTGCGATTTTTAGTTAAGACTTACTAGCCTTTTTTTGTTGAAAACTCCGTCATCATAGTCATGAAACCTTCGAAGAGCGTCTATATTCTTTTGGGGAGAAAGACTAATATTTACTAGCCTATGGCATTTTCAAACCCTCAACGAATAAGGTTCTAACTACACCTGAAAATTTAATTAGGTGCACACAGTTTACTATTAACCTAATAAATATTTTCCCTTGCATTCAGCAACATCATATATAATGCAGTTGAACTAAGAAGTCTACTGGATGCCCCTCACAAGGGAAGGGCATATACCAATTTCCTTAAGACAACAAGGGGTTGCATTGGGTGGTGTTAATAATTAATTGAATCGATGCCTTTCCTTGATTCCTGTTTTACTATTGCAACGAAATATATGTATAAGTTAAGTATCATTAATAGAAATGACAATATGTATAATCGAGTTTATATGACACTTTTTTCTTTTACATAACATCACGCCTTTTATAGAAGGTAGCCCTCTGGCTACCTTCTATAAAAGGCGTGATGTACAGTTAAGTGCCGTAATGTGTACCTCTGTACACATTACGGCACTTAACTGTACAATATAGCACCTACTTTTCACTATTTATGTTATAAGTCCCATGTAATAGGGGATGAGCCTATTTTCATATACTGGGCACATTTCCAGACTCCGTGCTACTTCTGAGGTTTTTTTAACAACCCAGTAATACTTTGCCCGACCCAGGAATCGAACCCGAGACCCCTTGTCGGCAACGGCAGTCGCACTTGCGACCACTCGGCCAATGAGGCAGTCTAGCGGAAGTAGCTAGTTATAATAATACGTAAAATAAAATCAATGACAGTAAAAATTCTAATCAGAACCGAATTTAACAAAAGCCTAGCTCAGTACAACAGTTTGTAATACCATGTAAAATTGACGTGTAAAAGTGCTGCCTTGTAGCCTATTTGCAGAAATAAACTCACTTGTTTCACATGTGCACACGACATGAAATTGTAAGCAAGTCGTAACTCATTTACAATTAATCATTCCGGCTTTAACTAATGTATTCAGGGGTTAAAACTATTTGCATACAGTTACATATATCTGCCTTAACAAACCTTACATAGTTGAGTTATGTACAAGTAATTTAAATTTACTAAATTATCCTACTAGTGTATAAATTAGCTTATATATTTTGGTAAAAAAGATGGTCTTCGTATATATTTGTTTACTTTTAAAACAAAGTAAGTGCTACCTCTATTCGTATTTTTACAGTTCCCTTGGTCTGTTTTTATAATAACTATCGTGAGACATACTAAATTAACTAAAAATCGCGGTTTATTCACGTGAACATACTGAGAAAAGCCTCAATAGGGGTTGGAGGTCTTCCTCATGAGCAGTAGTTCTGCGATTTTTAGTTAATTTATTCCTTTTGCTCTTTATTTGATTAAAACGAGTTTGATTCATATTGTATATGTATTAAAAAACTCAGTATTAGCATAGAGTCTGGGAATGTGCCCGATATATGGCAGTAGACTCACCCCCTATTACATGGGACTCATAACATAAATATTGTAACGTGGGTGTTACAATGTACATGGCGCATAATTCCACACTAACCGCCGTAATGTGCACCTCTGCCTATCGCTTCGGGGATTAAAAAAACCTACTTCAAAAACAAAAACAAACGAAAAGTAAAAAATAACTATTATTGGTCATACGTACTTACATATAGCTTACACACCCACTGATAGGTGAGAAGACTCACTCTTTAATGTCCAAATATTTAAACGCCACTCAATATAGTTCTGTCGCTACAAATTATTTGTAAAATGACAGAGACGGCACGATATTTCACTACAACTTACAATTTTATAGCTTCTCAGTATTTTTTTTTTAAGGGGGGAAAATCATGGGGAGGGAGTGTCAGACTCTTACTGACTAAAAACCACCCCGTTCCTTCTCCTGCACGTCGAGCCGGAGCCCCGGTTACCCGTTAGGTTCTCCGCGACTCCGAATCGGCATCGGCCCTATTGGGCCCCATCTGTGGTGGTCTGATGGCTCTTTGAGGCGCGCGCGGAACGCGACGCGCCGTACGCTCGGGTCTGTTTCTGGTCGGACGGGGAGCCACCTATGCTCGCCATCCGCAGGCCCGTGCTTACGGTGGCCGGAGATCGTCTCGCGATCCCCGACGCCCGGTGTGTCCTTCGTGATGGCTGGGTTGCGAGGAGGCAGCGCTTCGCTGCCTCACGCGTCCCGCCTCCTCCTTAGCTAGCATGACTGCTTCGCAAAAGGAGGAGACGGCATCCCAGTCCCCCTCGCTCCGCATCATGGCCTGCACTAGGCCCGGACGCGAGAGGTCGCCATAGCCGATCACTTCCCTGAGGACACGGCGGTGCTCAGCCCACGCAGGGCATTCTCCCACCGTGTGTTCCACCGAGCTTCTCAGTATACGAGCGTTAGAGTAATATGCTTCATAAGTTATTAATCCTTACTTTTATATTATAAATCGGAAAGTGAGTTTGTTTGTTTGTTCCGCTTAAAGTTAGAAGTCCAGATTAAATAATAGGGTACTTTTTATCCCGGAAAAATTTTATATTTCTGAGGGAAAACAAAAATATTGTGTGTTTATTCGTATAGATGGCGTTATACGTCATTTAAAACCAGTCAACGAATTACCTACTTATTGGAAATATCTAAATAGATAGCGTGATATAAGTAACCGAATTCCACGCGAGCGGAAAGCTATTTGTTTGCCTGCCTTAAACGGCAGAACGGAGGTACTTATTAATGTGATTTTTTTACTGAAGATAGTTGAGGGGATGTATAGTCACATAGGCTACTTTTAATCCTTTTGTTACGCGAGCGAAGCCGCGGGTAAAAAATAGTAATTAATAATTTATAAATGACCCTAGAAATACAAACACGAACTAGTTTGTCACTTTTATTTATTGCCGACCTAACAGTTTTTGTTACAATTTCAATTTGATCCAATCAAATAAATTAATTTAGACAAGTGTCACACTTTCATATAAATGTAATTTAATATGCGAAGGTAATATCAAATTAATAGGCATGAGCTAATTCAATGTAATACTTTGGTGACCACAAGGTCGGAGTGAAGCGGATCATCAATACAAAAAAGACAAATAAGAAATAAATACTTACATACATAACATCACGCCTTTTATCCCCGAAGGGTTTTTTTTTTTTTTTGTTTTAAGGGGGGAAAATCATCGAATGACTGCCCCCGCCTGGGTGAGGCGGGAGGGAGTGTCAGACTCTTACTGACTAAAAACCACCCCGTTCCTTCTCCTGCACGTCGAGCCGGAGCCCCGGTTACCCGTTAGGTTCTCCGCGACTCCGAATCGGCATCGGCCGTATTGGGCCCCATCTGTGGTGGTCTGATGGCTCTTTGAGGCGCGCGCGGAACGCGACGCGCCGTACGCTCGGGTCTGTTTCTGGTCGGACGGGGAGCCACCCATGCTCGCCGTCCGCAGGCCCGCGCTTACGGTGGCCGGAGATCGTCTCGCGATCCCCGACGCCCGGTGTGTCCTTCGCGACGGCTGGGTTGCGAGGAGGCAGCGCTTCGCTGCCTCACGCGTCCCGCCTCCTCCTTAGCTAGCATGACTGCTTCGCAAAAGGAGGAGACGGCATCCCAGTCCCCCTCGCTCCGCATCATGGCCTGCACTAGGCCCGGACGCGAGAGGTCGCCATCGCCGATCACTTCCCTGAGGACACGGCGGTGCTCAGCCCACGAAGGGCATTCTCCCACCGTGTGTTCCACCGTGTCCTCAGGGCGGTCCTCGCAGTGATGACACCCGGGCGTTTCCTCCCGCCCCATCAGACACAGGTACCTCCCGAAACTTCCGTGTCCGGTGAGGACCTGCGTCAGGCGGTAGGTGAGGACGCCGTAGCGTCTCTCAAGCCACTCCTCAAAGAGGGGACTTACCGCTGCGATGGCAGCGAGCCCAGCCCTCGGTTGCGACAGTCGTTGCTGCCATTCCGCCATGAGATCGATCCCCGAAGGGTTAGGCAGAGGTGCACATTCTACCACAGTACAATGTAACACCCACTTTTCACTAGTTGTTATGAGTCCCATGTAATAGGGGGTGAGCCTATTGCCATATACCGGGCACATTTCCAGACTCCGTGCTACTACTGAGAATTTTAAAAAACCCAGTAATACTTTGCCCGACCCGGGAATCGAACCCGAGACCCCTTGCCCGGCAGTCGCACTTGCGACTACTCGGCCAACGAGCAAAAAAATACTTGTACAATAAAATACATATAAATCTCTCTATAACACGCTACAGTAAAAGAAGCAGCTTGTATTTTTTAACGTTTTTAGAATGTACTCCTGAGTCTTGGGTCCGTTTATAAACATACAAGTTCACGTACACACACAAAGAATTGTCAAATAGGCGTGTCGACAGGGTAAAAAAATCATTAAGATCGCACGAAAATATCAGACACGTATTTTTTGTTTTATCAAATTAACAGAAGAATACGTAGTTATTCCGCATTAAAGTTAGCGAGTGGGGGGTGTTGACGTCACACTTAAGGAGAAATCGTACCTAATTGTGACGTCACGCGTCATTTTAACTCAAAATATCTACATGTTTTTTTGGATACGAGAAAAAAGAAATAATACGTATCGAAGATTTTTAAAATATCTAAAAGACGGACAAAAAATTAAAAAATAGTCGCCATGCCTATTATTATATTATAACGTATGTTATACAGGGTGTCCCAAAACTCAACGATAATCTGAGACCGGATGAAAAGCCAAGTTATACCAGTACTGGGAAAAATAATAAAAAAATCCATATCACTCAGTTCAGCGATAATAGATTTTTTTTTAAAAAGTTGAAATTCGACACCCTTGGTCGCGTTTTCAAGTCCTGTGATCACCAATGTCACAATTTCGCAGTGATTTTTTTAATTTTGTGATCTTCATTATTATGCGGTTAATCGCAACTACAAATTAACGCAAAAAACATCGTTAATTTAATAAAATAAGTTAAGTTTTAGTGAGTAATCGTTCACAAAAATATTGTTAGTTAACTTCGACACTTCATATTGAAAAAAAAATGTACTACACTACCCTTGGCAAGTTATTTCAAAAGATGGCGCATTTAATCAAGATTTTAAAATGGTGCAACACTTGCTACTTTTCTTGCCTTTAAAAAAATATTTCTTATTTTTTTCAAATTGAGCGCATTTCAAAAATAATAATTGATGCTTTTTGTATTAACATATCGGAGTCTCGAGTGTGTGTAATGAAAAAAAGTGATAGAATGAGATAGATAGTGACGCTTGAGGGGTCGTTCATTCACAACATTTAGTACGCATCGTTTCTTCGTCTAAAACGCATCTCTCGTATTCGTGTAACTATCGTACTAACGACTTTGGCTTGTGTTACTTTGGACTTGATACTGCATCCGTACTGACGACTTTGGCTTTTGTTACTTTGGACTTGATACTGCATTCGTACTGACGACATTGGCTTTGCTTTTCTGGACTTTGTGCTGTAAAAGTAGTGTGTGAACAACACACAGTAGTGGATCTGTACACAGCAGAAGAATATGCAAATATGCATCTTATCTACGGTGAATGCCGTTGTAATGCCTCTGCCGCAGCTAGATTGTATCGCGAGAGATACCCAAATGTGCAGCGTCACCCAGATTATCGTGTATTTCAAAATGTGCATGCGTCATACACGGAAGGACGATTGCACAGTGTTCGTACGTCCGGTGGAAGACCGCAAAGAGACTACGACGACATAGTTTTGAATGAAATTCAAAATGACCCCTTCAGTTCGTGCGATTGAAATAGCAACGGGAGTACCGAAAAGTAACGCTAATCGAATTTTAAAACGATACGAATTACATCCTTATCATGTGCAACGCGTCCAGAGTTTGTTACCACGAGATTACGGACCTAGAATTGATTTCTGCAGGACAATGTTAGCAAAATATCGTGAAGATCCGGAATTCCTAAATAAAATTTTATGGACCGACGAATCAACATTTAAAAGAGACGGGTATTTAAACTTACACAACCTTCATGAACGGCATGTCGAAAATTCGCAATTTAATGCGTGAAGACTGATCCCAATACCAATTCAAAGTAAACATTTGGACTGGAATTTTAAACGGACGAATAATTGGACCATGTGAGCTAACTCAAAATTTTGATGGCGCCACCTATTTGCATTTTCTTCAAAACGATTTGTCAAATTTGTAGAAGACGTACCGCTTAGTATCTACAGAGAAATGTGGTTTCAGCAAGATGGTTGTCCCGCGCACTATGCTCGGGCTGTAAGAGATTATTTGAACGAAGAATATCCTGACAGATGGATCGGACGCAGTGGTTCAATTTTATGGCCTCCTCGTTCCCCCGATCTAAATCCAATTGATTTTTTTTACTGGGGATGCATAAAAGAAAAAGTCTATTCGAAACCTATACAAAATCTATCAGAACTTCGCCAGAAAATTGATGCAGCGTCAGAAGAAATAAATGCAAGGAATTTTGCACGACTGGTGAAAAGGTCTTTTGTAAGGCGTTGCAGAGCCTGCATTCGTGCCGGAGAAAGACAATTCGAACATTTACTTTAGTTTAAGGAGAATAATTAAATAAAAAGTTTTACGATGGTTCGTTCATTGTTTTTTTAAAATTATAATTACCTATTATGTTATATCCAATAAAAATTGGTTATTAACTGACTCAATTACCTCTTTACTAAAAATAATTTTAATTCAGACCAGAAACAAAAAATAACAAATTTTAGTAACAAAAATTCCTAATGTTGAGTTGGTCAAAATGAGCTCAATTTGAAAAAAATAAGAAATAAAATTTATAAAGGCAAGAAAAGTGGCAAGTGTTGCACCATTTTAAAATCTTGATTAAATGCGCCATCATTTGAAATAACTTGCCAAGGGTAGTGTAGTTTTTTTTCAATATGAAGTGTCAAAGTTAACTAATAATAGAGGTATTTTTGTGAACGATTACTCACTAAAACTTAACTTATTTTATTAAATTAACGATGTTTTTGCATTAATTTGTAGTTGCGATTAACAGCATATTTAATAAAGATCACAAAATTAAAAAAATCACTGCGAAATTGTGACATTGGTGATCACAGGACTTGAAAACGCGACCAAGGATGTCGAATTTCAACTTTTTATTTAAATTGTCTATTATCGCTGAACTGAGTGATATGAATTTTTTTTATTATTTTTCCCAGAACTGGTATAACTTGGCTTTTCATCCGGTCTCAGATTATCGTTGAGTTTTGGGACACCCTGTATAAGAAAATTATCGTTTTACTTGTTAATCGAGTTATTACTACAAACTCTTGAATAGGTAATGAAATTCGATGTAAGTATTATATACAATTTGGCTGAGACATACCCAATATTTGCATGGCCAATAGGTAGAACAAAGAAACATGTAACTCGAATAAAGAAAACCTTAGTCACTATGCACTACACCTTTGTCCAGCAAATAAAGCTGATGATTTGATTTTTGTATTTATTTAAACTCATGTGCAGTTACAAACTCCATAGTTTCACAATAAGTGATGTTAAATTAGACTGTACAAGAAATTGTGTAAGGAAATTCCAATCACTTGCTTCAAATAGATTTTATCTCACTCTATCAATATAAATAAAGTAGTCTTAGAGCAAATTAAAATATCAAGGGAGCTATTAAAGGTAATTTATTATAGATTTATAATTATTATTACGACGTAGCCCTCTGGTGCCGTAGAATTTATTACAATCAACAAGTGCTCGACCGTACGAGATATTCATTTGGATGATTAATACAAGTGAATGAATTAATTAATCTCTACCTATATGTTTCAAGTTGCCACGGTGTTTAGTACATCCACTATTTCAAATTTGAATCAAGTCTTCACTGTAGCTGCAGCAGCCTCATTGCTCGAAGGGTTAAAGGTAAGATGAAATGAGGTTTTTCAATAATCATCTACATGAACACCAATAAAGTGACAATGATCCTAATATTATTGAGACATTTGTGTGGGTAAATGTTTGTTACATTTTCTCTTAGGCAGTGCTTATTGAATTTGACGAAATGTTACAATTCATTCATGAACTTTTTACTTACAAAGCGGATGAAACTTTATAGATACAGAGACAATTTTGGTGAGTGTTTGAAATAAAAATATTATGAAAATAAATTATGTTGGTCCTAAAATACACCCTAGTGGCATTCCAATATGAATAACCGTTTAAAGCGAAATAAACTCTAGCTGTATTTGATGAAAGACTTAAATGGATATTAAAAATCAAACATAACATTGCGGAGTAATAAAATACTTCCGAAAAAGGGCCTCCTCTTAACTTCAGAACGTGCTCAAAGATGATATTTTATATGATTTTTTATGAGACACATAAACATGGAATGGGCGGTGACAACAATATTCTGTTTATAACATCGATCTGTATCTGAACATCAAGATTCTTATCTATAAATGTATGGACATCATGTATCTTAATAATGCTGCAGCGATACGAATAATTAATAATATTTTCATTTTATTTTGTTTGTAATTATTCATTTGTAATTCAAGGTTGGTCGTTATTTATGGGTGCTTTGGTAGCTTTTTTGTTTTTTGTTGTACTAATTTTCAGTTTTTAATGGAAATGGTTTTACTCATGATCGCCACAGGAGTACCTATAAGAAACCCGACAGTATCAACGAGGTTGTCACATTTTACATTTTATGACATGTCTCATATCGTGGGTGTGCTAAACTGAATTGTCATATGTGTAGTTCATATTTGTTCTCAGACACAAACTTAAGGCAAGCCGCACGGCAGTTGATTGCTAAACTTTTATGTCAATAGTACCTACTGTTTGTTTCTATTGCATCATTTACAGGTCAGTTGTAGAAGGAACTAGTACTAACGACCATTTCATTATTTTCTTATTACAATAAAAAATTAATGAAATGATCCTAGCAGCAATGCCATGCTATGTTCAATAGTATATATTGTATTGTCTAACAATTCTTGAATTCTGGTGAAGACACAGTACCTATGTAATTTTGTAATGTTGCATTAAGAACAAATAAATAAACTTATTATCTTGTATAAAAATACGTATAATATCAACACTCCTCATGTTCCGAGCCCAAAGTCACATTTTTATACGTATAATAATATCTGTATTCTAGGTTTGAATCAAATATTTGATCACGCTGAATTAACAAATTATTACGAGTTACTCACGTATATATACTGAGTAAGTATAGTTCTACTAGTTAGTTTGAGTCACAGAGGGACTCTTCCTCATGAGCAGCGTGTGCAGCCGCGGCGATGTCGCGCTGCCTACTCTTCTACTACTATAGTTATTCATCAACAGCCTATAAATGCCCACTGCTGAGCAAAGCCTCTTCTCACACGGAGAAGGTTCGAGCATTAACCCATAGTATGCCGTGTGCGTAGATATACGCGAGACACAATGAGTTTTTTATTGTGTCTCATATGCCGGCTGATAAGAGGTTAATCACCACGCTTGCTCAATGCGGGTTGGCGATGTTTTTCCTTCACCGTTTGTCAGTGGTGTCTAAATAATCTTAGAAAGTACATATAACTCGGAAAAAGTGACATTGGTACTTGCTGTTGGTAGGTTTCGAACTTGCACCCTCATGCATGAGAAGCGTGGGCTCGCTGCCATTGCAGCGGTAAGTCCCCTCTTTGAGGAGTGGCTTGAAAGACGCTACGGCGTCCTCACCTACCGCCTGACGCAGGTCCTCACCGGACATGGAAGTTTCGGGAGGTACCTGTGTCTGATGGGGCGGGAGGAAACGCCCGGGTGTCATCACTGCGAAGACCGCCCTGAGGACACGGTGGAACACTGGCGGAATGCCTGCGTGGGCTGAGCACCGCCGTGCCTCAGGAAGTGATCGGCGATGGCGACCTCGCGTCCGGGCCTAGTGCGGACATGATGCGGAGCGAGGGGACTGGATGCCGCCCTCCTGCGAAGCAGTCAGCTAAGGAGGAGGCGGGACGCGTTAGGCAGCGAAGCGCTGCTTCCTCGCAACCCAGCCATCGCGAAGGACACACCGGGCGTCGGGGATCGCGAGACGATCTCCAGCCACCGTAAGCGCGGGCCTGCGGAAGGCGAGCATGGGTGGCTCCCCGTCCGACCAGAAACAGATCCGAGCGTACGGCGCGTCGCGTTCCGCGCGCGCCTCAAAGAGCCATCAGACCACCACAGATGGGGCCCAATAGGGCCGATGCCGATTCGGAGTCGCGGAGAACCTAACGGGTAACCGGGGCTCCGGCTCGACGTGCAGGAGAAGGAACGGGGTGGTTTTTAGTCAGTAAGAGTCTGACACTCCCTCCCGCCTCACCCAGGCGGGAGCAGTCATTCGATGACTTTCCCCCCTCAAAAAAAAAAAAAGGTTTCCTCACGATGTTTTTCCTTCACCGTTTGTCAGTGGTGTCTAAATAATCTTAGAAAGTACATATAACTCGGAAAAAGTGACATTGGTACTTACTGTTGGTAGGTTTCGAACTTGCACCCTCATGCATGAGAAGCGGGCGTCTTAAACCTCCGGGCCACCACGACATTTGAAATACTATAGTTATTATAAAAACATGTTTGATCACAGTTTAACAATTATATCATGAAATGATAAAAAAATACCAGTTTCATTTGCTGAAGATTCCAAAATAAAAGCCGTTTGATATTGTGAGACACCCAATTAATTTAAGGAAGTTATGATTTGACAAAGTAGAGAAAATTAATCACAGTAATTTGATTTCTGATTAATTGAAGATAATCTAGTTATTGGAGCTTTGCCAGGAATCTAATCAGAGCCTAACTTTTTAGATACGTAATAGTAATTTGACCCTTTGAGTACCGTCATTATAGACACAATTAAACTGTCAAATACCAAGCGGTCACCGGTGACCGCAACCTATTGTTCTATAATTGTGTCTACAAAACCGGTACTCGACGAGTTAAAGAACAATAGGTTGCGGTCACCGGTGTCCTCGCGGTGTTTGACAGTTTAATAAGTAAAGAGCCTTTTTACCTCAGTTTGGAGGAGTTTCTTGCTCGTCCTTCTACATAGGAATCTACACCTTTGAACGAGCAAACAGCTTCACTAGAAGACTGATATTTTTTCTTTAAAATTGAAATATTTTGTTTTGACGTTCAAAAGTGTCTTCTTGGTCTAATTAAAATAAATGATTTTTGACTTTGACTTTAACTAGGCTTGCAAAGTTATGATCATAGTGCTGATAAATTTTTTACTTGTTTTTACCTAATTGAATAGTTTCTAGCTAAATTCAACCTGGACGTGGTAGTTCTTTCAACAATGTAATTTCAACATCTGATTGTCCTTTTGTACCCGACTCAACATGGAAATGTAAGACAGATGTTAAAATTAATATTTCAACTTGTTATGAGAATCGCAACACATTAATCTCTCGCGAATGTCATACACCAAAAGGAATGAATGATTGCTATATTACTTGGAAAACTGGCAGCAGTGAACGAATGACCAGTCAGGTAATTGGTCTTAGTTAACGACGAATTTTCAACTTTAAATCTTTGTGTTAAGGTTTCGATTAATTTTCTACCTCTAGTAATTGAAAAGGAATCTCACTTTGCAGTAGTCCGATGCCCCGCGGTGTTTCCTGCAATTTTTTATACACAATTTATTTGATTAAAATTTCTTTGTCACGAATAAAATTTATCAAGGTGCCGAAATGCAATATTGTTTGTATCCTTACTTGGGTAAATGTTATTAATATAAAGCATTTTTTTTTATATTTAAATGAATGAGGGTTACATATATCTTAACCGTGGCTTAATGAAGTAAGTAAAAGTCTCATGTATACAGTATGTGTAAGAACAGATTCTTTTCAGTGTTACAGTGCGATTATAAAAAATTACCATGGTAACAAAAGACTTGACCAGGAAGCGTCTCTTCTGATAAGATAAATACATCTAGCTCGCTAATTGCTACTAGCTTTATCTACCTTTTAGGTGAAATCACTTCAAAATCATTGTAATTATTCATTACCATCATATTAGCCACAAAATATCCACTGCTTGACCCAAGTCAAGTTCAGCCGGTTGGAAGTTAGTTACCTGGTAGGAAGTTATCAGCATCTAGCAGTGCAGGAATAACTACAGATTATTTTTTAAACCTCTCGCACCTCAATCTTTCATCACCATTTGAGTAATATGGTCTTTTAAAACAATGGTATACTGATACAAAGTCGATAGTCGGTCATTATCTTCTACTTGACTATGAACTGCCTTTAGAAATTTTATATCAAATCTTGAACTTCACCATGATATGCATGCTTGCCTATTGGTAATTCTATTTTTAACAAAAGAATTCAAGAACTATCGTGTTTAATTATATCAACAATATTATTTGCACACGGACATTCAGACCTAATTTCATCTAGGATCTTGGACCACATGTTTTAATTAGATAGTTACAATCATTCTAAGCGTATGATATTTCTATCTTCCATTTAAATGAGTTATAACTGTTTCTCAGAAGCACTTTATGTTGTTATGACGTGTAATAAATTGTCAAATCTACTTGTGTACTCACGGGTGCACATTGAGCCATGCAAACCAGTTTAACTTGATCGTTGAATGTGCAGAAAGATCATATAAAACAAGACCGTCATAACGTGGTTTTGTGTGGCTTAACATGTAGTCGTATATGCTATTTTCAGATGTTGAATTTGTATGGGAATTCGTGTGTTTTATTTAGTGTGCTCCTCTGGTGACTTGACTTTTATGATGTGTCTTTAAGTGTCTTACAGCTATTGTCGGATTTAGAAAAGGGTTACTTTGTATATTATGAGTACCTACCAAGTTTTATTTTCATTTCATTCCGTTCCTTCTTATTTTGCATTTTAGTTAGGGGTACCTACTTAAATATTCTTATTAGTTGTACGTTTGTTTTACGGAATTTTGAATTATTTTGCATTATGAATAAGATTTAAAATTGTGCGGCAATGAAAAGTATTGTTAGACGACGAAAATCAACTAAATGAACGTCACTAGTTTAATCTGTAGTATCGGCAGCACTAACTGTAGTGTTGACGCTGTCGTCTATGAAATGTGACAGATTAATAAAGTTTCCCGCGGAAAGAGTTGTAACGTCCATTCGGATTGGAAGTTTGTACTACAACTGGGTACTTGCCAACTAGTCAAATTCAATACTTTTATCAAAAACCAGAGTTTTCTATGAATTTTGTAGGATATTGTGTATTGTAACGTAACGTTTTCTTAGCATCAAACAGCATACTAATTTATTTACAAAATGCTAGAAAAACACTAAAATTAATTTGGTCAAAAAATCAATTAGGTAATGAAAATGTGATTATTTTTAATATTTATTGTATTAATAGTCAAAATAATTTATTTTTGATTATTCATTAACTGTTTTAGAATAAACGTTTCAATGTTTTAGAAGTATTGAGTTTTACTTAAAAGTACCCAATAGATTTTGGGGATATTATAAATTGCATATCAAATAAACATGCATGACTGCCTCGTTGGCCGAGTGGTCGCAAGTGCGGCTGCCGGGCAAGGGGTCTCGGGTTCGATTCCCGGGTCGGGCAAAGTATTACTGGGTTTTTAAAAATTCTCAGTAGTAGTACGGAGTCTGGAAATGTGCCCAGGTATATGGCAATAGGCTCACCCCCTATTACATGGGACTCATAACATAAATAGTGAAAAGTGGGTGTTACTTCTGTGTGCACCTCTGTCTACCCCTTCGGGGATAAAAAGGCGTGATGTTATGTTATGTTATGTATCAAATAAACAATCGCATAAAACCAATTTATTTTGGTCTTGCATTGTATGATCTTTCCGCACACTCAATGTTCATTTCATACTGGTTATGTATACCTTGATATGTTGTCGTCTGTACTATCTTATTCAATACAACTTCCTAAGTCCTGTATCTCTTCGTAATCCTCATATAGTCCCTATACAAATCCAAGAGGGTCCAACGTATGAATGCCCACAATTTGTAAAGTTGGCAAACTGTTTGCGGATGAATCGACCGCAACGATGCCTTAATCGCCGATAAACATATTGAGCCTGGAGCCCTACTACTATTCACCGAAACGATTTTATGTTACCAAACGAAATAATCGGAGACAAACTGTGTAAGTACTCAATTTTTTCATGAAACATATTAAGGATTTAATGTGTCGTGGTAGCCAGGAGGTAAAGGAGGCCCGCTTCTCATACATAGGGTGCGGGTCCGAAACCTACCAACAGCCAGTACCAATATGACTTTTTCCGATCTATATGTACTTTCTAAGATTATCTAGACACTACTGACAAACGGCAAAGGAAAATATCGTGAGGAAGCCTGGGCTTATAATTTCTTATTATAAGTTTCAAATCACCAACCCACATTGAGCAAGCGTGGTGATCAATGCTCAAAGAGAAGAGACCTTTGGACATCACAATAACCACTTAAAGGCTGATGATGATGTGATACGACCTTCAAGAAAAGAGCGCACATCTCTAAGGGCCGTGAACGCACTTGTGACTCCGCTTGCGTCAAATTACGGTGCTGATTGCTTACCATCAGATGGACCATCTGCTTGTTTGTCTCTTAACCCACGCTTTAAAGAAATGTTACTTAAGAATTGAAATTAACTTTCGTCTTGGAGAATTGTGATTGGCCCTTTCAATGACAAGCTCTGTAAGAGCAAGTTCGTCACAGACAAGTTTATACAAGTTCGGTTGACATGACGTAAGTATTAAAAAAAAAATCGTAATACATTTTTACCATTTCTTGTTGAATTTTTACGTAGAATTTTGGAATTAAAGAACTTAATACCTATATTATTCTTGGTTTAGAGAAGCAATGCTGTACAGTTCAAAGAATTTAAAAACTGTCAATTTGAGAACAATATGCGCGTCCATCATTATTTTTACTTCAAACAATAAAACAACAGAATGGTACTGTGTCGCTAACAGCCGTGCCGTTACCATGACAACCACCCACCGACCTACCCCACACTAGAAAACCTAATAAAAATACAAGGGGGTTGCAAATTTACATATGCTGGCCACTTCATCTTTAAACTCACGAGAATAAAGTTTAAATTTGAATGAACTGAGGATAGATATTTTGTTAATAATAAACGTATAAGCAGTTGGTCCCTCGCTTATTTAGTAATGCAATACTTTTTGTATTTCAAAAGGGAAATGTGTGATGACAGTTTTATTTTGTTTGATGTATTTTGCTTTAGTTGTCTCGAATACAGACAAAGGGTTCTTATATACAGAAGTAAAGCCTTTAGGATTAGTTAAATACAATATTCTGTAGCAAGATTTTGTATTCAAACCAAGTTAAGTGTGGGAGAGCCATGCTTCGGCACGAACGGGCCGGCTCGACCGGACTGATACCACGGCCTCACAGAAAACAGACGTGAAACAATGCTTGCGTTGTGTTTCGTCGTGTGAGTGAGGTTACCGGAGGCCCAATTACCCACTTCCCCAGTCTCCCCAATCCCCGAATGCCCACAATCCTCAAACTCCTAATCCCCAAAATGCCACTAACGCACTTGTAACGCCTCTGGTGTTTCGGGTGTTCATGGGCGACGCCGATTGCTTACCATCAGGTGATCCGTCTGCCCGTTTACCGGCTTATCTCAGAAAAAAAAGTTAACCGTTACACAAAAAATTCATCCAACACCCTTCCTTTTTTTAAAAAAAAACTTGTCCCACACTAGAACTTTCTCCTGGGTCACGGTAATATAGCAAGGTAATAATCAGGTAATAAAAGTCTATAGCTATGTGCACATCGGCTTTAGCATTAGATTCCGTACTTGTACTGAGAATTTTCTTAAATCGAATCAATCATTGTAATTTCACTACTGGTAAACAGAACACGTGTTACTGAGTGTACAAATTAAAGAATACAGGATGTGCTGCAATTGAAAGTATATCGATTTATGTAAATATCAGTGATAGGAAATTCGCCAGACTAAAGAATGCACAGATGTAGTGTAAATCAGATAAAGTAATGCCAGTGTCAAACAGGCTTGGGATTGTGCAGCAAACTAGCGGTCGAAACGCTGCGGTTGGAACGTCGCGGTCTGAACGTTCAAGCACAATGAGAATAGTAGATTTGGTGGAACTGGTTTGGTCCACAAATTGTTGTTTCGGGTCCGGGTGTCATATGTATGTGATGTTTGTAATATTTGTAAACGCACCCACGACACATGAGAAAATCTTACTGTGGGGTAACGTTTAAAAAAATGAGTAGTCAATAATGTCTTGAGTGATTTTCTGGATTATAGGAAATACAAAATCTTAGAATATATATTATAAAGTATACTTGCACCTTGGAAAGCGGCTAAACGATTGTACACAATGATAAAAATTGACCAGGAGTAATTAATAGTTATTTGCTTAATGTGTTCAATTAATGTAAATAAAGTACCAACATAGATATATGTAAGTACGTATTGTGAAAGTAACCATTAGGTACGATGGGGTTGGATAAAAACCCCAATACATTTATAAATAAATAAAGATTAAAAATAAAAATTATTTGACCAGCAAATACCTTCATATATCATCTACAGTTGACGCAGAAGACATAACAAGAATTGTGCGAATAAATATAGTAGTCCAAGCAAAATGAAGTCTGTTCAAAAATTAAAGCGATAAACTAGTAACTTAAACAAACGGGATAAGTTCAACTTTTTCCATTTGACTGATTTGAGAAGACATACCGAAATAAGGTCAAATAAAAGTTGAGCAGCCCACATACCTACTTACTATTTATTAAAAAAACACGCTCGTCTACTCCGAAAAAATCTGGCACGAGCATCGCATGTAAAATGGTCAGCGATTGAGTCAGCAATCGCCGATTGAATTCCGAGCGTTTCTGACAATTGAGACTTTATTGACATCTATATCGTCATATAAACTATTGGACATCCGCCACCCATGTGTCCTGTATCCGTAACTGTCAATTATATTTTAAGAGCCTATTTTTTACGCAGCTGTTTCTGAGAAAACACCTGGATATTCTATACTTTCTGTCACGTCGATTTCAATTTAGTTTTGCGAGGAATTGGCAGGTTATTTCGTGAACAGAGAATCAATCGTCGCTTTATTACAGGTTGTTCACCATCTGGTTGTTTCGATTGAAATAAATCGTTAAATACAACAATTACACTTGCTGGACAAATGTCATCTATGATTTTATAATTTTACGTAAAAAAAATATAATAGTACTTAGTCTCTCTGACTATCTTTATCAAAGTTTTTTTTTGATAGGAGAGCAAACGAGCTAATCACCTGATGGTAAGCAACTAGCGTCGCGTCGAGCATGCATAGTGCATACCCGCAGCATCAAAGGAGTTTTACAGGCATTGTGACCTTCTTGATAGCTTATTCTTCATAGCTGAGCTCCAGCCTTTTGCGTTGAGACGCACTATGGGCTTTTGTGTGTACCTGTATTCTTGTCGTGTGTCGTAGCGTAACAAATGGTTTTTCTTTCTTTCTTCAATCTGAATTGAGGGAGAAGAGAAACTAAAACAATATGACTGGTTGAGATCTGATCTGAGAACCAACAATTTTACAAAAATATCACACTCAAACTGTATCAAATCAGATCTCGCTTTATATGATATTTCCGCACATTCACCGGTCAATATTTATATTGGGTTTGCATAGTTTGTTATGTAGCCATGTGTATATATTGAAAGTCAAAGCAAAATTGTCAATTATCTTCTCATCGAAGCTGTATAATATTCTTATTCAACACTGAAGAAACCAATGAATAATAACAAGAGAGTTCTCAATAACTTCAACTACAATAGAAGTGAATTGTACTTTTTAATTAATTCAACAAAGCAATTGAATTTAACTGTTCATAAATTAGCTGGACTGCCTGTTATGCTTATTGGTTAGCACTTTCCCCTAGTTGCATTATTGTCAACCAATTTGTGGTGTTCAATTAGTGGGTGTTTGACCACTCACTGTACTATTTTGATGATAAAGCATTGTTAGTCTATTGAAATTTGGAATGCTTAGCAATTTATTGTACAATACTTAAGTTTATTATTCTGTTTTGTGATATAACTAAAGGAAAAAATGGCAAAGCTTGTTCGAGACGGAAAAGAAGCATTATTAGATGGTAACCTTGCCGCGGAGAACGGATTACCGGGGCTTCGGCTCGAAGTGCAGGAGTAGGAACGGGGTGGTTTTTAGTCAGTAAGTGTCTGACACTCCCCTCCCGCCTCACCCAGGCGGGAGAAGCCATTGGATTATTTCCCCCTTGAAAAAAATACGGTTACTTTTCAAATTCACAATGCAATCGCAAATGACAATAAAACAAAGAAATATAACGCACATATAACGCACATATAACTTTACAGTTCACAGTATTATTAAAAAAGAACTAGAACTATGTAAGTACAAATTATACAAAAATACCAATTTGCAATTTTGTTAAAACTGCTTGTACGAATGTGTATCTATGTATGAAGTTTGGTTACATAGTAGTACATACTCCTGACTTGCTCCCGATAAAAATATACCTACACAGATCCTTACTATTATAAATGGGAAAGTGAGTTTGTTTGTTTGTTTGTTCCGACTTCACGCCGTAACTACTAAACCGATTGCATTGAATTTTTGCAGGCGTAAAGTTAGTAGTCTGGATTAAATAATAGGGTACTTATTATCCCGAAAAAATTTGCTATTCCCGAGGGAAAACAAAAGTATTGGTATAGATGGCGCTGTATGTATTGGTATATGTCACATAGACTACTTTTATCCTTTTGTGACGCGAGCGAAGCCGCGGGTAAAAGCTAGTAATATAATAAATACCAAGTGAAGCGACGTAAAAATTTTGGCGTGCTTTTGACAGCGCCCGCCGTAGCCATGTTGCAGAACTGACAGTATACAGGTGGTTGCATATTTTGTATTAAAGTTTTCTATTAAGTCTCGGGAAGAAAACAACGCAATTGGTTTTATCTGAACAATGGCGTACCACAATAAAGCTCAATCACTATTTTTATGCGGTTTTCAGAAAAAAATTGTTGCACTTAAGAGAAGGTTTTAGTATATTAATTAATCGACCGATCGAAAAAAGTAGGGGTTGAGGTTGGTTGTTGAGTAATTATAGGTCCCACCGACTGTTACAGATGTTTTAATTTAATTATTTACTATGCTTCTGAACCGAACTTGTTCGAAAGAGAAGGTTGTATTGAAAGAGATGGAATAAGAAACATAATTATATTCTATTTGTATTATAACTTTCGTGAAACATACTGAATGAATTATTATGTTTTCGGCTTACTCACGTAATTATTTGACGAGGAACTCGACTAGATTTAAATCATGCTAGAGGCTCATATTCATGAGCAGCATTCCGTGAACCACGACGCGGCGACTGTCGCGCTGCTACTGAAGCGGACTCTCAACTGAAGCAGCACGACAATCGCCGCGAGTCAACTTCCTCGTCAAATAATTACGTGAATAAGCCGAAAACATAATAATTAATAATATATGTTTTCGATAATCTGATCAAACTTATTTTGACCCGAATTAATAAGTAACCGATTAATCCAATGATTTTGGATGCGGCAAAAATCTAATATCACAATATGAATCATTCAATTAGTTTTATTATTTTCGAACCACCTGTATCTATCCAATCGAGATACAAAAGTCCAATAGTGCTTGACCTGCGTAATATCTGTAAAGGGAACAAAATTGCATCGGCTATCAGCTATGCAGCGGCCATTTTATTTTGGTGATGTAGCGGCAGATTGAACGAGATAATTATTATCTTCCTGGCGATGACGTACGTTACCGTAACACGTTGTAACTGTAACATATTATTGAATGTTCACAAATTTCAATTGTAGCTCTTACTTGGCTTTTTTAGAACAAGAGTTATATGTCCCACATATTGATTTTTATTTTTTGGGATTCATTGATACCTACTCACTTTCTACGGGTCTACAATACTACATAGTAAAAGATATTGATTTAATAAATAGGGCCAAAAATATCAGTGTAGCAGACGATTTCGTTATTCCTGTAGTTATAATGAAAAACAAATTCACATGCACCAAATCAGGATCAATTTTTTTGGCAGGTTTGAGTAAAAATTTGAAACATCCCTTGGGGTCACGTGTCACCATCATTAGGACCAGATGTTGGGGTCGTCCGTGTGTGAATAATAATCACTAGGGGGCGCCTAATTGACGTGTTACTGGTACATGACAGACGTCGGTCTCTGAACAGAAACCAATGCGTTTTTATTTCAATTGGTATGTAGATATTATATTGGTTTATGTATATATATTGGTATGTAGATATAATTATTTTTCGGTAACTGCCTCGTTGGCCGACTGGTTTCAAGTGCGAATGCTGGGCAAGGGGTCTCAGGTTCGATTACCGGGTCGGGCAAAGTATCTATTACTAGTATTTTTAATAATTCTCAGTAGTAGCACCGAATCTGGAATTGTGCCCGGGTATATGGCAATAGGAATAGGCTCACCCCCTATTTCATGGTACTCATAACATAAATAGTTAAAAGTAGGTGTTACGTTGTACAGTGGCATTAAGTGCCGTAATGTGCACCTCAGTCTACCTCTCCGCGGATAAAAGGCGCGATGTTGTGATGATTATATTTGCGTATAACATGGCGAAATATAATATAAGCATGGTTGTTTAAGGTTGTTTTCTTGTAAGGCCTAGTATTAAGTTTTTGAGGCGTTAGAGTAGCACCGTTATTTAGTATATTTAGTTTTTTCAATATTCTACTCAGCCTACTACTTCTAGAAATGCAAATAGATGAAACCGCTGAACTAAAACTACTTTTATTTTTGCCGGATTAACGTTCAAAATCGCGTCAACTATGCAATGCAATCAACATTAGTTTATAACAATTAATTTGAAAGCAGTCGTTCCAAAGTTTTCGCCAATTAGACTAACTTTATACGATCGATTAGTAGAATTTAAATAGGCGCATACTATGGGATATGAGTGATTTATCACTATATGGGATAATTAGTAAGATTTCCAGACAATTGGTAAGTGAAAGTATTTAAGCAAAATTTATTTTCTGGTTGCACACTTTTCTAGACCTTCTCGTGGTCAATTTGATACGGCACATTAATATATCAATAATGTTAAACTTTTTTTCAGTTGCATATTCCACCTACGCAACTAAGGAACAATTCGCACGGAGCAACTCAACTCTTTGTGTAATCCACAATATTGTATCTGATCGGGTGCAAATGTACATATGAAATTGAAAATTTGTAAACGAACACCTACGCAAAAAACCTATTGTGGAATGAAAGTTTTTATAAAAAATAAATTCGACCACGACCAACTGCCTCGTTGGCCGAGTGGTCGCAAGTGCGACTGCCGAAAGTACTACTAGGTTTAAAAAAAAAATCTTAGTAGTATGGAAAAGTACCCGGTACATGGCAATAGGCTCATCCCCATAACATAAATAGTGAAAAGTGTAATTGTACAGTGGCATTAAATGCGTCTAAATAATGTGCACCTTTGCCTACTCCTTCGGTGATTGAAGGCAGATTGAAGACCACGTTATCTCACACCGCTACCGCTTGCAGCTTGCACCATAGCACACCGGTCAAACTCACAGTGTGAACATAACGAGGTACACGTGTCGACGTCATCAGTTTGTTACAGTAATTAACTGTTTGCGTCACTCGGGTTGGCCAAGGGACTGCACTGCAAAGGACAGCAAGGGTTGTACCTAAGTTGTAGATTAATGATAACTGTTTTTCTGCACTGCTAACTATTAAGCCCTCAATTAATTTGCATGACCAACCTTCGGTACTCAAACACGGTTAATAGTTCCTTTACCAAGTCCTTACGAATTGGGTACTTTCCTTGATCAAAGTTAAATGATTTCGACTGTTCAATACAATAACATATTGAAAAATAATCACGCTTTCATTTATTGATTTTATGACCAACTTAATTTTAGTTTCTTTCCAGCAAATTTTTAAGATATAACTATGGTGTTTGACGCTAAAAAAACGTGACGTCACAATACACAATCTGGTGCAAAATTCATAGAAAACTGTTGTTTTTGACAGTTCGTAAAAAGTATTGAACTTTACTAGTTGGCATGTACGCAATGGTAGTCGGAACAAAATCGTTACAAAAAAAAAACAATAAGTATTCATTAATGTCTCTGACTGTCGCAGTAATATGTTAACGGCTTTGTAATAAGGGATAATTTCTCACTTTACGTAAGTTCTCAGAATAATATGATATTGTAGAATATGATGCACAATCAAAGACGGTTTAAACGAGACTGATTTATTATGCGTTTACCCACATTACCATAATATATTACATTTCCTCCCTCACGAGAAATTAATGTACAAAAAGAATGTAAGTTAAACAAAAATTAAACTGCTGCTTATAATAATCATGCGAGTGTATGAACATTTTTTTTATTTAGAGGTATTATGCGTTTACCCACATTACCATATACTATGTAACAAACAATATACTGCATATAATAAAATATCCTAACTGCAATCACAATCGCTAAAATAAATTATCTATTGTATTTTTTTAAGCACTAACATGTACACAAACAAAAAAAAAAACAAATGCTATTCGTATTTATAGCTAATAATATGAAAGATTAGAAGGAGAAAAAAAACTATAACTATTACAAAACAGTATAACTGACTACCTCTACAAACAAGGCCTTTACCAGACAAGATTATAATAATAATAATACCAATTTATTTCAGATAATAAAATCCATACAATTACATTAAAAACGAATTCAGGTTCAAAATTTTATAAATAAATTAAAAATTAAAAAATTGTCTCTATAGCAAGTATCATAATAAATTAAAAATAATAAAAATAATAATCAATTCGTTCATACATCAAATAATCAAAATAATAAATTACACAAACACACAAAGAACATACATAGTCAATAGTCCATTTCAATTGTAAATAGTCAATTAATTATAAGTAGTCAGTTTCAATTATAAATAGTCAATACAATCCCAATATAAGTCAATAATAATACAAGTCAATAAAAATACAAGTCAATAGATAATAATACAAGTAAATAATATAGTTATGTCAACTATAAATATGAGGGACCGCTCGCGTGCAATCGCATCCACCTCATCAACATTGGTGAGTCCCACCGCTGGGACAATGTGCTCAGAATACCATTCGGGCTGCCACGCACACGCCTTAACAGCGAGGCGCACCTTTTCCTGATTATGGCGAAAAAATCATCAGTTTGCGCCTCAGCAAACATAGCGGAAGCACTACAGAAACGTGGCAGCCCCAATAATATCCTAAACGCATTGTTATACTGCACTCGCAGTGCACTGTACCCCCGCAGCGCAAAATTAGTCCACAAGCTGCACGTGTAAAAGGTCTGGCAGTACGCCTTGAATAATGTTATCTTTACTTGAGTAGTACAACGTGCAAACCTGCGAGCCAACATATTACACCGGATGGACAGAGCCCTGCGTTCCCTCTCGATGTCCTCATTGTCACACAAGTCTTCAGTCACCCAGTGACCCAGATACTTAAAGGCACTAACCTTTTTCAGACGCATGCCGCACAGAGTTACATGAGGAACATGGGAGTAGCATTTGCTACGTGACTTGAACACCATGAACTCACTCTTATTCGCGTTGTATCTGAGCCCATGGGCTTCCGCGTATGATTGGCAAATGCACATCAATTTCCGTAACGCTGCAATCGATGGGCTCAGTAACACCATATCATCGGCGTAGCTTATGTTATTTATACTGACTCCGTCTATGGAACATCCGATACCAGTGTTACTGAGCTCACCGATGAGCCGGTTCATGTACAAATTAAAGAGATGAGGGGAGCTAATTCCCCCCTGCCTAACTCCGCATTCCAAACCGTATACATCAGAATGTGCACCAGCCCATCTCACTCTGTTGCGCTGATTGGCGTACCAGAACCTCAGCAATGAAATCACCTCCCGAGGTACCTCCGTGTCATTCTCCAGCTTCTGCCACAGCTTGTCGTAACACACCAAGTCAAAAGCTTTTGATAAATCAAGGTAACAAGCATAGACAGGTGTGCCACGATCAGTATAATACTGAACAGTCTGCTTGAGGCAGAGGATAGCATCCTCAGTCGAAAGTCCTGGTCTAAACCCAAACTGGGCGTCGTGTAATTGTAGATGCTCTTCCAACTGCTTATCAAGCAAACTGTCCAGCACCTTTGCTATAACAGTAGCCAGAGAGATAGGTCTATAATTTGACAGATCCGATGAGTCACCTGTTTTATTCTTAAGAATCGGCACCACGGTAGTGTACATAAGTCTCTCGGGTAATATAGCTCAACCAATGATTCGTTATTTTTGTTATGTATATTTAATTTTCTCGGTTTACTATTGACCCAATCCCCGGAAATAGACTCATGTACAACGGGCGATTCATGTGTTCATGTGAGGTTTCAAGTGACGAAGTCGCTGGTGAATTCGGTGATGACTCAAAGTCCTCCGGATCGTTGTTAACGGTACGAATATCGGCGTCTGTGATAATAGGATTACCGTGTAAGTTTTCGTAAAGGCATAATTTGATCTATGTGTTTTCGATATTCCCCGTTATCCGTAGTTACCTTATATGTTACAGCTCCAGTACGCTCCGAGACCTGTCCTTCCATCCACTTGGGATTGTTTCTCGAGCCGATCTCGGAACAATATTCGTTCTCCAGGTTGGACCTCTCTGTGCATACCTCTAGCATGTTCAACTTGTTTGGCCTGTGCCGCTTCGACCGCATCTGTAGGGTTGGCACGCAACAGATCTAAGCGCATACGCAGCCTCTGCCCTAACAGTGCTACGGCTGGCTCACATTGGGTGCTTGAATGTGTGCTATTTCTATATACCAAAAGGAAGTTGTTAATTGCTCGATCAATGTTCTGACCTTCGGAAGCCGCTTTTTTGATGACTTTCTTAACTGTCTTCACAGTGTTTTCGGCGGCACCGTTACTTGAGGGATGATAGGGAGCTATTAGAATATGCTTAATCCCATTCCGGGTTAAAAACAACTCGAATTCCTTAGATTGAAATGGCGGTCCCCCGTCACTTACCAAAGATTTAGGAAGCCCAAATCGGCTGAAGCATTCTCTCAATCTGTTTGATACTAACTGAGCCGATGTACCAGTCCCCATTAAAAACACTTCGATCCACTTGGAGTGAGAGTCAAGTATCAAAAAGTAGTATTTACCTTGGTACTGTAGAAAATCCACATGTAGCTTCGTCCAAGGTTCTGAAGGCCATACAAACGGTACAGGAGTGTATTTCGGCGGCGCGTCCAACTGCAAGCGGCAGGCGACGCAGGCGGCGGCGCGCGCCTCAATGTCGCTATCGATCGAGACGCGGCCACCACACGTAGCTGCGTGCAATGCTCTTCATGCGCACGACGCCCACGTGCCCCGTGTGCACTTCCTCCAGGATCTGTTCACGCAGGCGTTCCGGCACCACTATCCTGTATCCCCAAACTATACACCAGTGATCTATTTGTACATTTTCACGACGGTGATAATATGATTTCATCTCTTCCACATCGCGTATAAGCGGCCAACCACTCATTATGTAACCGTATACTTTACATAAAATTTTATCTTCTTTAGTCGCTTGTGCTATGTCCTTGTGACTAAGAGGAAAACTATCCTCAACGAAATGAAGATATGCTGCGTCGTCGGGATCTTCCAACTTAGTTTTTGTTAAAGGTAATCGTGATAACCCATCAGCGTTACTATTCTTTTCCGAGTTTACGAATACTATATTAAAATCGTAAGCTGCAAGCCGAGCCGCGTATCTTTGCAAGCGACTCGCTGCCGTTTGCGGTATTCCCTTTTTAGGACCGAATATGTAGCTTACAGCTTTGTGATCGCTCTTAAGTGTAAAATGCCTACCAAAAAGATATTGATGGTGTCTCGTGACTCCGTACACAATGGCTAGCGCCTCCTTATCCACTTGACTGTATCTCCTCTCGGCGTCATTAAGTGTGCGCGAGGCGCAACACACAAGACGCTCGCTACCGTCAGGATGGCGCTGCGAAAGCACGGCGCCCAGGCCGTAAGCACTGCTGTCTACTGCCAGCACCAGCGACAGTTTCGGAGAGTAGTGCGCCAGCACCGGGTCATTTGTCAATCGCATCTTGATCGCATCCTCAAATGCAGCATTACAGCTCTGTGACCACACCCATCTAACACTCTTTTTTAAAAGGGCGTGTAGTGGATGTAGAATCGTACTTAAGTTGGGTATAAACCGTGCATAATAATTAATGAAACCTAATAAAGCTCGTAATTGAGATACATTTTCGGGGATATGCATTTTTAATATGGCACTAACTTTTGATGTGTCCGTGTAAAGACCATGTTTGGTTATTCGATATCCCAGGTAACAAACCTCATCCCTTAGAAATTCACACTTAGAAAACTTTATCGTTAATCCGGCTTCTCTGAGTCTAGACAACACTTTCTTTAAGTTTTGCAAATGATGAGATTTGTTCCTGCCACTCACACAAATATCGGCAATAAATGCTACCACATATTCAAGACCGCTTAATGTTTCGGAAACAATTTTCTGAAAATTTTCAGGTAGACACTTAAGTCCAAAAGGAGCCCTGCGATAAACAAACGTGCCTACATGAACATCTTTTAACAATTTATTAACCGTCACTTTATAATCGCCCCATAAACGAATAGAACCATCCGGTTTGATTATTAGCACAATTGGAGTTCCGTAATCAGATCTATCAACCTTGTAAATTATACCTTCATCTTGTAAGCGTTTAAGTTCATTTTCTACTGGCTCGCGCAATGCAAGTGGGAGGGGGCGTGACTTGCAAAATATCGGCGTGTTATCCGTTAAATATAGTGTTAATTTATGTTTATAAGTACCAATTTTATCAGTAAACACTTCTGGGAATTCTTGTTTTAATTCAATCACAAAGGGATCAACATCTTCTTTAAGATGAAATAAATTTAATGATTTTAATTTAAGTTCGCGCATCCAGGTGCGACCGATAAGCGGAGGTCCGCCGTGCTCGATAATAAACAATGTGAGTACAGAGTAAGGTATGCTTTGCTCCCGTACAGCTGACTCGCACAGATACTCGACCTAACGGAACTATTGCGTCACCAGTATACGACTTTAACTTAATGTTATATTTTTCAATTGGTAAGGTAGAGAGATGTTGATTATAAAAATATTTAGATACCGCCGATATCTTGCTGCCCGTATCGATTTCAAATAACACTTTCATATTTTCCACAATTAGCTCACAATAATAGGGGCCGCCTTTAACATTTTGAACTGTCTCACCTTTAATAGTATACCATCCTTCAAACTCCTCACTTCCAGACTTTCCTGAGTCTGTTTCTATGAAGTTTTGATATTTAGAACTAGACCGACTCGCACTCACATTCTTGTTATCACATACGGACCTTAAGTGGCCCTTCACTTTGCACTTTTCACACATATACGACCTGTATCGGCACCGGCCACAGCGCCAGCACCCTTCACGTCGCGGCGCCGCGTCGTCTCGTCCGGCGGCGCTGGCCTGGTTGGCCACGCTCAACCGGTGCACGCGCTCGCCCGCGTCTGCCTGGAGTCCCGCCGGGCCGGCTGCTGCCCACAGCGCGGCCGGTGCCACGGCTTTAGCCGCGTGCTGCTCAGCCGCCTCCAGCGCCAGCGCCAGCCCAACCGCCTTCTTGTAGTCGAGAGTGGTCTCCGTAAACAGTCGAGATCGTATCTCTTCACTACGGAGACCCGACACGAATTGATCTCGCAGGTTCACTTCCAACTGGTTTTCGAAATTATAATGGGTAGCCAAGTGTTTCAAGTTTTGTAAAAACACCTTAATATTTTCACCTTCCTCCTGCCGCCGCTGACGGAACACGTGTCGTTCGGCTATTTCGGATCTTTTGGGTTCCAGGTGATTTTTTACAAGCTCCACTAAGGTGCTAAATGTATTATCTTCCGGATTGTCTGGAGCACACAGATCGCACATTAACCGGTAGGTCGCCGCTCCAACGTGTGTCACCAACGTGGCCACGCGTAGCTTATCTTTTATATCGTTTAGTAAAATAAACTGTTCCACTAAACGCACATATGCTGGCCAGTTTTCACCACCGTCGAGATCAAAGATATGAATTTTCACGATTGGCATTTTGATGTTTTACTATTTTTTTTTTTAAATAAATCTCGTCGCCACTGTAGAATATGATGCACAATCAAAGACGTTTTAAACGAGACTGATTTATTATGCGTTTACCCACATTACCATAGGTATATTACAGATATCAAATGGTAAGATGGTAAATTAATTCAGGTTAATGTCACAAAAGCAGTAATCAGTTCTGTAAACGACTTCTCAAAATTGAGAGACTCAAAAAGACGGAGTTTCTCAATTTGGGCGGTATGTTTTTTTTAATACAAAATATAAAACTTGAGTTAGTACTCAGATGATTTAAAGTCTTTGCGAAACGCAACAAATATTATTTTGGTTGATCTTAAGTTTTGACCACAAACTAATATTGTTACTACTGTTAGAGGACCTGTAACAATATAAAAAAAACGTTGTTAATTTTAAAGACTATTTTTAATTATTTTTAAATTTAATTTTTGGCTTTTTTGTTCTATCTACGTCAATGCAAATAATTTAAAATATCCGTTGTTTCCAACTACGATTATCTACAAAAGTTCTCGTATTCATTTGTATGCAACTACAACAATAATTAATGAAATAATTTACCGGATTGTATTGTTCTATAATTACATATGTTAATATAGTATATTTGTCTACAAAACTAGTTAGCTGTACCTATTCCTTTTCCGTTTTGCATACACAGAGGGTATTGTAAAGAATATTCCAGAAACAATATCCTAAATATTGTGATTCTTGAAAGCTCTTGAGGAAATCAGGAGAGTAGGTAATATAACCGGCATACAGCTGGCAGAGACGCAATATCATGCAAATATTAAACTATAAAGAACATATTTTTGACGAAGAAAAGTGACAGATTTTCATAACTTACTTTAGATTTTGCTTTATTTGATATTCTAGGAAGTTATAAGGTCAAACTCCATTAGATATGTGACCACAATCGAAGTAATATTGGTTGTCGAACATTTTTCGAAATTTGCAGCACTTGGGATCCGAAGAGCTAGGGTGACTAGGGGAAGCGGAATACTTTCTTTAATAAAACTAGCCCAGAAGGCAGCATCATATTTTTTATTTATGTTCATCATCATCATCAACAGCCTATAAATGCCCACTGCTGAGCAAAGCCTCTTCTCACACGGAGAAGGTTAGAGCGTTAATCACCACGCTTGCTCAATGCGGGTTGGCGATTTCAAACTTATAAGTCCAGGTTTCCTCACGATGTTTTTCCTTCACCGTTTGTCAGTGGTGTCTAAATAATCTTAGAAAGTACATATAACTCAGAAAAAGTCACATTGGTACTTGCCGTTGGTAGGTTTCGAACCCGCACCCTCATGCATGAGAAGCGAGCGTCTTAAACCTCCAGGCCACCACGACAGCTATATAAAGTTTCTGTGGTTCAGGCATATCAACAATGTAAACACAAACATTGAAAATAATAGGGATACAGACTAGTGTTTACGTCAATTAAAGATATGCACAACATTCAAGTACAACGTGAGTGCCAGTTTATACAATATAATACAATCACATCACTCCATATTCAGACTCGCTTCACACGAGATTCTTAGAACGCGATTTTAAATACGAAATTAACAAACAAAACCGAGTTCAATAGTTAATGAATTTATTCATACACTAGCTTTTACCCGCGGCTTCGCTCGCGTCACAAAAGAATAAAAAGTAGCCTATGTGACATATACCAATACACACAGCGCCATCTATACCAATAATTTCGTTTCCCCTCGAGAATATCAAATTTTTCCGGGATAAAAAGTACCCTATTATTTAATCCAGACTTCTAACTTTACGTCTGCAAAATTTCATAGCAATCGGTTTAGTAGTTACGGCGTGTAAGTGGAACAAAAAACAAACTCACTTTCCGATTTATAATATTAGTAAGGATTTGCAGATTTCTTACACCTACAGTTCATATATATTTTTTCGTATAAGAACTAGTTTCAGAAAATAGGCTATTTATATCGTTAATCACACGGTTATTAATAAGACAACTATTTTAGGTAAGTACATAATAATGTGTAGTACTGTCAAGATAACATCAAAAGGTACGGATGTGAAAAAATTGTACATTAATAATTATGTTATTATAAATTTTTTAATTATTATTGCGACGAAAAAAATTTATTATACTTTATATTGTTTCACTGCGTAAACGATACACATGTTTTTTCACACCAACAATAACTAATGGTATCTGCTGTGCTATTGACTTCCTCTACATAAGATTGCAGATTTAACGGGTTAGGTTTAACAATTGTGAAGGAGGGGATGAGAATAGCTCGGACCAAAGCCAGCTAGGTCAGTGCTTTCCATCTCTGAGGCTGTATTCAGCTCAAGCTTATGCAATACCACCGTACTATTATGATCCCTTGTGTCCTCCGAGTAGTCGATGGCGATACCTGTGCGAACGTCCGGCAGCAGGAGGAATCCCTCGAAGCATGTAGGTACCAGCTGAAACTGTCGTGACTGGAAACCTGCGTCAGACGGGAGGTGAACTATGTTATTTAATTACGACTACCTCTTAGGACAAGTGGTCGCAAGTCCTACTTCTGAGCGTGATCTTGTGTCGATTTACCTCATTGGACAAATTCCATTTCATTCCATACCTAATTACGAATTCCATTTAATAAGGGATGAGCTTATTGCCATATACCAAACCCAATTCCACCCTCTATGCCATTAAGTATTGAGATATTTCGAAAACACTAAAAAACTAACTTTAAGTTTTTTTTAAGTTAATCGATTGATTAACTAAAAACAAACTGATTAGTTTAGTTCTTTATGGAATAAGCCGGTAAATAAGCAGACGGATCACCTGATGGTAAGCAATCAGCGTCACCCATGGACACCTGGAATACCAGAAGTTTACAAGTGCATTACCGACCTTTTAGGGATTAGGAATTAGGATTGCCTCAACAATCCTAGGGATTGGGAGATTGGGAAAGGGAGAGGGGTAATTGGGCGTCCAGTAACCTCACTCATACGACGAAACACAACGTTGGTTCACATCGGTTTTCTGTGAGGCCGTTGTATCACTCCGGTTGAGTCGGCCCATTCGTGATGAAGCATGGCTGTCCCACACTTAAACTTAGTTAACCGCAAGACTAGCGATAAATCAAATGTTTCACGTGTAACAATAGCCAGAGTTTGTGCGAATAATGATGTATTAAGTAGAGGTATATAAGGAAATGTGTGTACGGAATATTGTTGAAGTCAAAACTCATATTCGCACAAGTAAACATGTTTGTGGTGTTATTTCTGTACGTCAGCAACGTGTTCAATTTCGCCCACGGAATCGCGTATGATTCTTTCAATGGAACTCCTATAAGTAAAGATGAAGTTGCACAACATATCAGGGATAATAATACATTGTAAGTTATTTTCAATATATTAATACTTTTTTAATAATTGCGTGATAACTCGGATCAGTTTTAACCTTGGCAGCTAGGTGCACTCAGGTTTTGCTCCGTAGCCATCTAAACAGATGAGGGATTCCTCCGAAACAGTTAGTTACCCAATATGATGCCTTATACCAGCTGCTGGGCTTCAAGGATAGCCTTTATGGGAAACACTTGATCCCAGTTCTATATGCATCCGCATTGTCCGAAGGAGTCCAGAGATTCCATCGGGTATGGTTAGTTTGATAAATAAATAAATATTTTGAAACATAATAATCTAAAAATATACAGTTTTCCTCAAAGTTATACGAAATTCATAATATAAAGTGCCTGAACTAGGACACCTCGCCTGTGTTTCAGGCTACTTTTTTACTATAATATTATTACTTAGGAACTAATAATAACTTCTCTGTGTCTTCATAGGGCATGCTTTCTTTAGAATTTTCTCAAATTTACAGAGGTTATGTGGGTAGAGATTCATAACGTTGCATTTAGTCTATTGTACCTCTATAGTGATCCAAGAAATTTAAAAATTTGGTTGTAAAGGGTGCTTTTTACATTTTGTTGGGCAAACAATATTCTCTCCGCCTTTTTTTGGTTATCTCAGGGTTGTAAGGAATAGCCGCATGCAGTATTCATAATAAAAAACTGCCGCACTGTTAGTACTTCACAAGATCTATATAGAAGGTCAGAGGAGTAAAGAAAAGATCGGCCAATAGACACCCTGAGAATCACTCTTTGAGTTCTATCGATAGAAAACAATGCCTCTAGAATCTTGTCTAGACTACACCAAGAGGTAATAGAGTAAGTCAATATTGATTGGCACAAGGTGAAATATACCTGTCTAATTATTTTAGGGTCAGCAATGTAAAGTAGCTTTTTGAATACAAATATGATCTTAGGTAATCTACTGTTGAAAACGCCCAGATGCCGTTTAAAAGAAAAAAAATCATCTAATATTATACCTAAATATTTTACATTAGTACTCTGATTAATAATAAGTCACATATTAATCAAGAATGTTACAGCGCACATAAGGCTGAAACAGTATCGGGGTTTTCTTTCGAATAGAGAATTTGATGAAGTGCGTCTTATCTGTATTAAATGTTAGCGAGTTACACCGAAGCCAGTTATTTACATTATTAAATGCGTGTTGTGCAAGTCTGTAGACCTCAGTTTTCAAGTCAGCAGAAAAAAGTAGAGCGATGTCGTCAGCGCATAACACGATTGTGCCGTGTTCCAGCTTGAGATTGCATAAGTCATTGAGGTATATTAAGAACATTTTAAACGATAATATGCTCCCCTGTGGGACACCGTAGGGGGTGTTTTTTACAGTATCACTGAGGATTTTACCGATTCTTAGACACTGACTGTGTTCTTCTAAGTAAGTTTGAAGAACTTTATGCTGCATTCCTCTTATACTTAAAATCTCCAGCTTATGCAACAAAAGAGGAATGGAAATTGTGTCAAAAGCCTTGGCCAGATCCAGGAAGACTCCCAAAATGTGTATATCCTTGTCAAGTTCTTGCGTTATGTATTCAGTCACGTATGCAATTTTACGGATTGAAGATAATTGCAGACAATAAATAGCATGAAAATTCTTCACCTTATTGGTTCTGCATTTGTCCAAAAAAACTAAGTTTTTTTTTTCTAGTTGGTGCATGATTGACATTGCGCCCTGTGATCCCAACGAATGGAGGCGCCTTGATGGGTCATGCAATAATCTTCGAAATCCTATAAGAGGGGCAACCCACACGCCTGCTAGACGGATTCTACCGCCATCTTATGACGAAAGTAAGATAAAAAGAATTAACTGACTTTAAATTTAATTTATAGTAATATTACTACAATACATGTTATGTATATACATAACATGTATTGTACTAATATTACTACAATACATGTTATAATATGTGACAAATTCTCATAACATAACATAACATAACATCACGCCGTTTATCCCCGAAGAGGTAGGCAGAGGTGCACACAGAAGTAACACCCACTTTTCACTATTTATGTTATGAGTCCCATGTAATAGGGGGTGAGCCTATTGCCATATACCGGGCACATTTCCAGACTCCGTGCTACTACTGAGATTTTTTTAAAAACCCAGTAATACTTTGCCCGACCCGGGAATCGAACCCGAGACCCCTTGCCCGGCAGCCGCAATTACGACCACTCGGCCAACGAGGCAGACAAATTCTCAATAGAATGTAAAATAGGCCCAAAAGAACTTTTCTTTTAATTAACTAATTAAATATTTATTTCTTTTAGATTATGAACCAAGAAAATCGAAAACTGGTAAATTACCACTTGTAAGAAAACTGCGCACGACTTTACTGTCAGAGGGTCAGGCGCCAGACCAAGTATTTTCTGTTCTAGCGTCTTATTACTTAATCTTCATCGCGACTGATATCTCCAATCTTCATGACACAGGTAAGTCTATGCATGATTATATTGCTGAAAACTGAACATTAATATTTTGTGTATAAATAAAATTAATATGTTGAGGAAAATATTTTTGACGCGTCAAGTTAGTTTTTCTTGTTTTTTTTTCTTTTTCCTTCCCTTTCCTATTTTTTATATATTTCTTATGTTAATTTTAGTAGTAAATACTTTCGTTTGTATTTATTTCAACCATAGTTTTTATAGTAACTATCGTGAGACATACTAAATTATATTTATTAGATTAGACATACAGTATATTTAATACTGAGAAAGTATATTCATGTGAATAACTCGCGATTTTACTTAATCAACCATAGTTATTTATTATTTAGTTTATATCAATATGATTAGATTAGTTTAGTTTTATTCCTTACAAGTAATTATATTAAAGAAAAACGTTCAGTTATTAAAATTATATTTATTATTTATTTAATAATTTGTTGTGCTCGAGTTATCGCTCTCTTGACCGTAAAACATTTCAGTGAACTACATAATGTGGAGGCCACACTGCTGTACTCCAAAAGGCAAGGACGATCCCAAATGCGCTCCTTTAAAAGTGCCACATGATGACCCGGTCCATCGCTACTCTGGCATCCGTTGCTTAAACTTAACGAAACCGTTGACGTTCCAAGATTTTGGCTGTCGTCAGGAAAATACACCACCTGAGCGGGTACATAGCAATATTTTTTGAAAACTAACATAACATCACTCCTTTTATCCCCGAAGGGGTAGTTAAAGGGGCACTTAATGTCACTATACAATATAACACCTTCTTTTCACTACTTATGTTAAAAGTCCCATGTAATAGCGGGTGATCCTATTGCCATATACCGGACATAACTCCAGACTCTGTTCTACTACAATTTTTTTTTTCAAAAAACCTAATAATACCATGCCCGGCCCGGGAATCAAACCCGAGACCCATTGCCTGGCAGTCGCACTTGCTACCACTCCGACAACGAGAACTATTTTTTGAAAACTACATATTTTATACATATAATCGTACCTTGAGATTATTCCAAAGTCATTTTTAATTTGTTTCACAGATACAGACTGCCACACCCTTATTTGATATGTCCACTGTGTATGGAAACTCTTTGGACAAGGCTCTAGAGGGAAGAAAATTCGAAGGTGGCTTATTGAAGTATGAAGTAGAAGAGGGCAGAGTATGGCCACCAAGGGATCCTGATGAACTTACCTGTATTATGAACCGCAAACCGAAAGAGTCAGGATGTCATAAAACACGTGAGCTTCCTATGTTTTTAAATATATTTTACAGTTTGTTGACTGCATTTTCATATAGAATCATCCTAAATAAATCAAGAAATAGTCAGGTATTTAATATTTTTGTAGTTTTTACGAGGTCGGTGATTGTATTTTTACTGACCAAACTTGTGTCACACTGTAAATAAATAATAGTGAGCACAAGTAGCTTGCCGCTCGGCCATCACAGCCATCAATACAACCACAATCGGGGCAATCTAGGGCCGATGCCTGTCCGGGGTGGCCGGGTGGTGGTAGAACGGGCTGGTTTTTAGTCAATAAGAGTCTGGTATTCACCATTTTATATATATATATATATTCGATGGGACTGACGTTTGACCACTGTCTCACCTGGTGGTAAACGATAATGTGGCCTACGATGGAGCACGTTGACCCATAAGCAACCTATTTACTCGGGTCTTGAAGAAAGAAAGAAAGAAAGAAAAATAATTTATTCGCCATGGACAAACATTAAAACACAAAAATAAATAAATAGAGGTAGAAACCAAAATTAAAAAACATAAAATAACAAAAAACAAACAACAATGAAGGCAAAAAAAAAACATTATAAAAAAAAACAAAATAAAAGAAACAGGGTGGCAGCATGTCCACGACGAAAGGGCTCGCCAACTCAGTCTAAGCTGGGCACAGTAAGTACCCAACACTGATTTTCATTGTGGGTGAAGACATTCATTGTGGGAGGAGTAATTAGAAATTAGTATTATTTATTTATTTATTTAGAAAACCAACAGCGATACATATGATATAATACAAAATAAAGATATTAGAGGTACAGTTTAGTAAGGCTAATAATAGGTTTCCCTGCTTAACTTAATTTGTATTTACCATGCGAACGGACTTTAAACAATATTTAAAAATAAAGTTTTAATAGAGGTATAGAATTGAAAGTTAAATATACTACTTGTTATGAAAGGGAGATAATAATATTAACCTAATCAAAATATGAATTAACATAGTAAATGCTTTATGGTAAATGCTTTATGGTGAATGGAACAAAGTTGCCTGCTATTTGCCTTTATCAATTGCTGCACTGCTTGATGACTGCACGGTTGGTGCGGTGGCTGGGCAACCGGCTGCCGTGCAACGTGTCGCGGGTTCGATTCCCGCACGGGACAACACTTTGTGTGATCCACAAATTGTTGTTTCGGGTCTGGGTGTCATTGTGTATGTGAACTTGTATGTTTGTAAACGCACCCACGACCCACGAGAAAAATTTCCTAGTGTAGGGCAACGGTTTTAAAAAAAAAATTAAAAAAACATTATAATATTTATACTTCAAAGAAATTGAAACTAATTTTTTTTTTCAGCCTCTGATGAAGTAAACACGTTAATTACAATCAATATGATGTCTGTTTGGTTTTGGAGACTTCACAATCATATAGCAAATAAACTGGCCAAGTTAAACCCATGTTGGGACGATGACAAACTATTTTACACTGCAAGAGATATCAACAGTGCCATTGAAATGCATATATTCCTATATGAACTGTTACCTTTGATGGCAGGTGAGTATAGTTTTGAACAGAATTAATATTTATAGGATTTTTGAAAGAGGTACCGACTGATTGTACATGCGACACTTGATGCAGTTGCTAAAAGATAAACTATTGTACAACGTGTTGCTGGTGTCATTCCCGTATGTATCAATCTGTATAATCCATTAATCTCATTGTGATATAATCGTATGCAAAACTTTCTAGCTTTTTTTTATGGCATAAGCCGGTAAACGAGCAGATGGATCACCTGATGATAAGCAATCGGCGTCGCCCATGGACACCTGGAACACACAAGTGCGTTACCGGCCTTTTGGGGGATTAGGAGATTGAGGATCATTGGGGATTCACGAATTGGGAAGATTGGGGAAGGGGAGGATACTTGGGCCTCAGGTAACCTCACTCACACGACGAAACACAACGCAAGCGTTGCTTCACGTCGGTTTTCTGTGATGCCGTTGTATCACTCCGGTCGAGCCGGCCCATTCGTGCCGAAGCATGGCTTTCCCACACTTTAAAATAGAATAATGTTAAAAGTAAAAGTTTCGATAAAAATAAATTAATCGTCACTAAAACAAAGAAAACAAAGCGATTACATAACTACTGCACTTAATATAAAACTTCACATTAATGGTCATATGACACAACGTCATTACATAAATGTGATGTGAATGAATTTGCATCTAAAACTGTTCATTAATGTTTTATATTTGTTTCTGTTTATATTTTTAATTCAAAAATAACCGGATTAAACCTCACCTAACATTTAGAATTTCTTATTACTTGAAAATCTACCATAGAGTCAGATTTTGGTAGTCAGTTTTTGGTAGATTTTTGCTATATCTTCCAGGATATGAAAATCTCATTAGAGATGGCTTGATCGTTTACAATGGCTTCAGAGACATCTACAATGAAGCAATCATACCACAGATGGCAATGGAGTTCCCATTAGCCTTGCGATGGGCACATACTATGCAAGAAGGGACTTTGAAGTAAGTATGAAGAAATAAATAGGAATTTGAACTAAAGAGTTTCTTTAATGAATGTGTCACGGTCACAACCGTCACTTACGACCTTGGTGCTTACTCTTGAAACCAATCTCAATG
Source organism: Spodoptera picta (assembly GCA_038387885.1). Classification (NCBI taxonomy): domain Eukaryota; kingdom Metazoa; phylum Arthropoda; class Insecta; order Lepidoptera; family Noctuidae; genus Spodoptera; species Spodoptera picta. The sequence continues at coordinate 62,970 of JAZHFQ010000682.1, forward strand.
TTAATGCAATTACAATCCAATGAAAACTGAATTATCCAATGTCAAAATAAATTATTCAACCCCTATCGTCGCTGTTAGTCGCGGAGAACCTAACGGGTAACCGGGGCTCCGACTCGACGTGCAAGAGAAGGAACGGGGTGGTTTTTAGTCAGTATGAGTCTGACACTCCCTCCTGCCTCACCCAGGCGGGAGCAGTCATTCGATGATTTTCCCCCCTTAAAAAAAAAAAAACGTCGCTGTTAAAATAGCATTCAGAGTACGGAATATAAAACCAAACTCAATACCATTTAGTTCATTAAATACCATATACACGCAATACGGACGCAATAGGCGCTAGTGTTTAAACTCAAGAGTACGAAATTTCACAATACCAATGTCGATCGATTGGAATTGGATTCAGGAGTAAGCCCACTACACTAAAGCGCACATCGCGTTCCGCGCGCCTAGCTCAGGCAATCACAGACATGGCCTACTAGACTCGTTGCACAGTCAGAGTCTCGGGTAGGTCACCATGTCGGTACCGAGGGCCAGGCACAAGCTAGGAGTCGGAAACAGGTGGTTTTCAGTCAGTAAAAGTTTGACACATCCTCCTACCTCACGTCACTGGAAGGAATCACTTGACGATTAACCTGCCTCAAAAAAATGAATAATATAATTTAAAGACATTATTAAAATTTTGCCATTTATTTCAGTGTCGATTAATTCTATTTTTGTTTAAATTTTAGGATGTACAATCCCCACGGTGATTACGTGAAAAAGGTGCCCTTAGTCGAACTTACAATAAGAACAGGTTACTTGGGAGTGGACAATAATGTTGACTACCTAACTCAAGGAGCGTTTAGACAACCTAGTGCTAAGGTTGGAGATAATCTTGTAGATCCTGATGTAAGTTTAATAGAATTTTATGTAGAAGAAAATAAGTTAAAATTGCTAATAAGTTTTTGTTGGAAATTTTCAAGCTGATATGGTTTTAGCATTATTTCTCTCTTCTATTCTAATTAATCTGTATTATGATACAGATTTTTTAAGATGAATTGAAATAAGAGGATATTTATATTTATAAATATATTAAGGCTCTTCTTACGTACAATTTTTTTTCTGGCGCCTGATAAATTATTGTTACTTAATTTAAAATATCAACGCCGGTTCGTATTTACATGAAGCTATAGACTTGCGTGTCGACTCTCAACTATCAACTATCAACCTCCACTACAAAATTCATGAGATTCACTAACATATTGTTCCATACTTATATGCCCTTTGCAGTTCCAGTTACATTATAATGAATTTTTATCCTTGATAGGTCGACGTTTGACCATCTCTCGCCTGGTGGTAAGCGATAATATGGGTGACGATGGAGCACGCCTACCTATGAGCAACCTGTTCGTTTCAAATCTCGACAAGATTAGATATTCTTCTTTTAATATATGTCTATGAGTACCATACCTTCTTTAAGTTTATCTTCTTTGTAATAATATAACTAACATATGGTTCCCAGATGGCTGAAAGAGTTCTAGGATACGTTCAACGGTCACAAGATGTATTCTCAAATGACTTGGCGAAAAATCGTCTCATGTTTATGCAACCGTACATCAAATACGTAGAACACTTCTATGGAAAGAAAATTACCAGTTTCAAAGACTTAGCTGAATTCTTTGAACCGGAGGCAAGTATATAGATCTATTTTAAGGGTTAGAGCCTATTTTTGAAGATCATCAGAATGTTTCCTGTAAGTGAGTAATAACCCTATTACTAAGACCTATGGGTACTATGACCATATTATTAAATATTGATGGATGATGATTTATGGAGAAAAAAGGTGTATAAATAACGATGGACACAAGCAATTGTGCTTCAACTACACCTAAATTAACAATAAAACTCACCACAATGGACATTTATTCTACAGGTGTTGGAAAAACTATCAGATATCTACGACTCTGTAGAAGACATAGATCTTCTAGCAGCTATGTGGGTAGAGAAACCAATACCTGGCGGTCACGTGCCTCGTATATTTTACTCCATACTTACTGAACAATTGCTGCGAACTATAAAATCTGACAGACATTGGTATGAGAGACCTAACAGACCACATGCTTTTACTTTTGGTAAGTATTTTGTTATTTTAGTTGATTTTCTAGATACAGAACAGATAAAAAATATAATAAAAGCAATAAATAAACAAAATTATAACAGCACACAATTTCAACAAGGAGCAATATTTAAAACATGTGATAAAATTATAAAACGTAAAATGGATAAGGATACAAAAGACATCAGTTATTGATCAAACCATTGATTTATTAATCGAAGATCTCGCGTATCATGGTCGAAACAATCTTAGAAAAAGCTCTAGTTACAAGATAAAGATTAAAAAATAAACTACGTTATCATTGGACTTTGTTATTTACAGCACAATTGCAAGAAATAAGGAAGATGACGGTGGCAAGGTTCATGTGTGACGTCGGTGACACTGTGACTGAAATACAGCCGAGAGCTTTCCAGCGAATTGGACCTGGGTGAGTTGAGTAATTAGTAACTCATATTAGAAGTGGTTGCAAAGATAAATAATATTTAGTCCCAGTAGAGTCGATGCCATACTTTTCATTTCATTTCTTTTTATTATTTATTATCAATATTATCATTCCAATGACCGAAGACTATTGAAAGGAAATAATGAAATATTGGATCGTTTTGTCTAAAAGAATCTGCTACTAACTCTTTTAGTACCCGCATGAAGTGTAATATACTTTTATATTATAGTTTTGAAATTCACGTAACTTTTCAGTCGAATTGTAATAAATTTTATATTTTTATTTACAGTAATGAACTAGTGAGCTGTGGTCTTATTCCGGACATGGATATATCAGCTTGGAAGGACAATAGTTGTCGCCAGAGCCGGGATTTCCATCGACCAAGTTATTAGGGTTAAGTTTAATTAGAATATAATATTAATAGTTATGTTTAATAAATAAAGCTTTTTCATGTGTATTTTCTCTTTTTATTTTATCTACGACGCACTTTTATTTGATTATCATCATCAAAACATCACTCAGCCTTTTATTCCCGAAGGGGTAGGCAAAGGTAACACCCACTTTTCACTATTTATGTAGAGTCCCATCTAATATGGGGTGAGTCTATTGAAATATAACGGGTACATTTCCAGACTTCGTGCTACTACTAACAATTTTTAAAAACCTAGTTATACTTTGAAGAGAGAAGCGCTACAGTAACCCTGAAGGAGACTTAGGTACTGATCAGACGATATTGGTACGGATTGCCACGGCAAATTGCCATAACTGCGGAGATGACCTGGATTTCACACAATACTCAGTCAAGGAGTGCCCAGTGTGGTCCTCTGAGCAGGGTGGATTGTGGTTTCCAGGATGGGGCGACACCTGTCTCTGCTGGTTGTAATTAATGCTATGCAATAGATACAAAAAATTGGACTGAAGTGTAATTCAAAACCACAGATCATATTAGTACAAAATTAAGCAAGAGTTTATGGTTGTTGGCCCTTTAGTGTCACTTGAACGCGTCCCTAAGGTACGTTGCTGAGAAAAAACCTAAAAAAAAATTAAAAAAAAATCTATAATATTATTTATACCTCTATACCTATATGAGCATCGTTTTTCCTGCGGGTCGCGGGACGCGGTGCCCATTTTCACCGGGTCAATCCCGAGAAGGAGAAACCTATAACACGTATTATATACCTATAAAATTAACTGTGGCATAATATAATTTAATTTTTTTTCACATGCAAGAGCCGTGCTTCGTCACTAATGGACTGGCTCGACCAGAGTCAAATCAGTTTGAAGTTCAGTGTTTTCATGCATAATATTTTGAACTTCCACTACATTGTCGTCCCGTCATGCAGCAGTTAGTCGCAAAGGTGCTTGGATGAAGCCACCTTCTTTAAGTTTCCTCTCAACTTGCCTACCATTTCCTTTGAACGGTCCGTTGAGGTAATAATGATACACTGAAATAAGAGAAAATAGCAACAAAAAGGCAAAACATATAATAATTTATAGAAAAAATGAGAGCATTATAGTTTTAAGTTTAAGTTGATTAGTATTATTTCGTTGTCCTAATGATTGTTTAAAGAATATAGATACGTTTAATAGTTTTAAGCTAAGTAGTTACAATTTTATAATGAAGGTGACAATCCTGTTAAAGTTATTCACCAAAAATCTTGGAATGTCACCCTAACCGATGTAAACTGTGTGTAATTTTGGACTGCCTCGTTGGCCGAGTGGTCGCAAGTGCGGCTGCCGGGCAAGGGGTCTCGGGTTCGATTCCCGGGTCGGGCAAAGTATTACTGGGTTTTTAAAAAAATTCTCAGTAGTAGCACGGAGTCTGGAAATGTACCCGGTATATGGCAATAGGCTCACCCCCTATTACATGGGACTCATAATATAAATAGTGAAAAGTGGGTGTCACTTCTGTGTGCACCTCTGCCTACCCCTTCGGGGATGGAAGGCGTGATGTTAAAAAAAAAAAAAAAAAAGAAAACACTAATAAATAACAGACAGAACCATAAAAACGCTTCCGCTTACGCTTACGGGTTACGGCTTAGCGGGCTTAAGCGCACTCTATACTTTTCGGCAAGATCGGCACATGTTTTGCAACGCGACTTACTTTATGTAAGTACTGTTTCTGTTTACAAGTTCACTTGTTGCGCGCTCAGTGTTCATGATGATTTATTTTATTGGACAATTACTTCAAAAATTTTGGCTATAGGTTTTTTACATATTCGGGACGAGACTCGAATACTGAATACCCTCCCTCAATAAGTCCCTCGTTTAACCTAACACACTGTATATTGATAACTAAAAACAATAAAATAATGAGTATAGGTAACTATACTCCCCTGATTTAATAATAATTTACCTAAATTAAATGTTAGCTCCGTCTGTTCCCCATGGACATCGCACAGCAACTTCTCGATTTTGTTTATGTAGATAGTCTTTATAATTATCATCAAGCAATTCCCTTTATTACTTTCACACGTAATTTAATATAATTGTATGTACAGAATTGTATGTAGATATCCCTAATAAATAATTTAATAATTAATTTACTCGCAAGGTCGATTTTTTACGAATGTTATGCTTACTTTATTCTAGCATGATCCACTTTTAAGAAATAAAAATGTACATTTACATAAATGAAAATAGTTTAGTAATTAGTAGTTTTGCCTGGAAAGTTATCTGAAAGATTTGTAGATTTTGATGTGCTCTTTCCGATTTTCCTTTTGCACCCTCGTAGGTACGTGTGCCTCTCGCGCCGTCATCTGGGAAAAATTGCAGCCGAAACAGTTATTCAAGTGATTGAGGCATCGCAGAACAAACTTTTTTCCTTATTATTTGCAGTCAATTATTTTCGCCGGCTATGCTATAAGGAGATCTGGATCATCGTAAGCAGGGCAGAAGATTTTGCTAAGTTTCGACAGTGTGTATCACAGTTACGTGGGTATTAGGCCAATAAAGGACTACCTACACTATAAAAAATGCGTCGCTTGCTCTATCTCTAATTTTTCTCCTAAATATTCCATAAATATCCCACGGGAAATTGATAACCGTACTGAATTTTTAATGACAACACGGTTAGTGCGGTGCCTGGGCAACCAGTTGTCACGCAACGTATCGCGGGTTCGATTCCCGTACGGAACAACTCTTTGTGTGATCTACAAATTGATGTTCCGGGTCTGGGTGTCGTGTGTATGTAAACTTGTATGTTTGTAAACGAACCCACGACACTGAAGTAATATTAAAATAATACTGCTTATGAGCTGGTGGTAGGCCCCCAGAGGGGCTACTCATACGCCTATTAGCCGGATGCTACCAGCTTCTTGCGACAAAAAAAAATTAAGATAATCCTGTGATGTCGAAACAATAAAACACACAATTCCTTCGCCAAAAAATTAAATATCCAAATATTTATTTCTTTCAGATTATGCACCAAGAAAATCGAAGACTGGTAAATTGCCACTTATAAGGAAACTGCGCACGACTTTGTTGTCAGAGGGTCAAGTATCAGACCAGGTATTTTCTGTACTTACATCAACTTACTTAGTCTTCATCGCAGCCGAAATCTCCAATTCACATGACACAGGTACGCCGTAGGTACATTTTTTTCAAAATTTCCACTCTCAGGACAAAAATTTCACGGATGTTATAGAGGTATTAATGATTTCTCGTGGTTATTTTGTAATGAACGGATTTGTAAACACATTTAAGACATAATAAAATATACCAAAAATTAACCAATTTAGTCCAGTCCAGTCCCTATAGTTTTTGCAAGACTAGCAAACAGTAATTGATTCAAAATCTTGATTTTCTTTTTTAACTATTTTTAAATTTCTTTTATTTTTCTGCCTTACAAAGCCAATAATTTTATGACTAACTTCAATAATAGCATATCATTTCAGTGAACTACGTAGCGTGGAAACCACACTGCTGTACTCCAAAAGGCAAGGACGATCCCAAGTGCGCTCCTCTAGAAGTGCCACATGATGACCCGGTCCATCGCTACTCTGGCATCCGTTGCTTAAATCAGACAAAACCGTTGACGTTCCAAGATTTTGGTTGTCTTAAGAATAATACACCTCCTGAACGGGTATGTTGCCATATTTTTTTGCAAATTGCATAGTTATTTCCATTTCCAAATCATCAACTTAAGAAGCATTTGGTAATTTGGATTCGGAAAACAAAATAATCTATAATCCATAAGAATTCTATATTTTTCTAGTGGTTACTCATATTAATTTTCTTTAACAGATACAGTCTGCCACGCCCTTGTTTGACTTGTCCCCTGTTTATGGATCCTTTTTGGAGAGATCTCTAGAGGCAAGAAAATATGAAGGTGGCTTATTGCATTATGACGTAGAAGACGGCAGAATATGGCCACCTCGAGACATTAACGAAACCTGTTTCTTGAACCGCAAACCGAAGGAAACGAGATGTCATAAGACACGTTAGTTTTCTATTCTTTTTAATCTATTTTTTACTTTTGCTTAGAGAAAGATAGGAGAAGTTCATCGAAAATTGGATGATTAACGAAGGAAGCCTTAGACTGGAACAAAGTACAATCCTAGAACAAATTACATCAAACATGTTGTTAATCAAATTAGTATTTTATTGTCGAGATGCTATGATGCATTTTGTGACTCTTTTTCAGCGTCTCCTGAAGCTAACTCATTAATAACTATCAATATGATGGCTGTATGGTTTTGGAGAAACCACAATCATATAGCAAATAAACTGGCCAAGCTAAACCCATGTTGGGACGATGACAAACTATTTTACACTGCAAGATATATCAACATTGCCACTGAAATGCAAATATTGTTATACGAACTCTTACCTTTGATGGCAGGTGAGTATCGTATTATATTTTTCGACTCACTCATGTAATTATTCGAAGTCGACTAGTTTCAAACCGTGCTAGATTACATTAGTATGTCTCACGAAAGTTATAACAATTCTTAAGTTCTCTTTTCTTTTCTGGCTGCATATTTAATGCAGTGGATGATCGATTGAAAGATAAAGGACTCCAAGGAGTATCTCAGCTCTTGTTATATTATCATTTTAACGGGTTCCAGGATATGAGAATCTTTTTAATGATGGCGTGATAGTTTACAATGGCTTCAGAGATAACTACAATGAAGCGATCATACCACAGATTTCATTGGAGTTCCCATTATCATTGCGGTGGGCACATACTATTTAAGAAGGCACTTTGAAGTAAGTATGAAGAACGTAAAAGTAGAAGAAAGTTTGAATCGAAGTAAACCTGTGATTATTTTTACTTGCCTACCTATTACTGTTAATTCAGAAAAAGACTAAGAGAAGTCGTATAGCTCTATGATCCTATTAGCTTTCCACGTTATGTATTTGTCAGTGAAATGACAAGTATACAATTACGTGTGTTTAACACGAATGCAACAAGGAAAAGTATTGACCAATATGTAGTACAGGTATTTTTTAAATGTATATATCTTTAAAGACACAAGTAATTCGTTCTGTTATTCCATTTCAGGCTGTATAATCCCCACGGTGAATACGTGAAAAAGGTGCCCGTAGTCGACCTTTCAATAAGAACAGGTTACTTGGGAGTAGTAGGAGTTATTTTACTCAAGGGGCGTTTAGACAACCTAGTGGTAAGATTGGAGACAAAATTGTTGATCCTGATGTAATTTTCCATTTCTTATTTGAAGTCATAAGTTGAACACCTCATCAGTTAAAGTTTTTCAAAAATGTTCTTCTTCTTTTTATTATTCGTTGCCCCATCTAGAATTTTCTCCTGTGTCGTGGGTGCGTTTATAAACATACAAGTTCATACACACATCACACCCAGACCCTAAACGACAGTTTGTAAATCACACAAAAAATGCTTTGTGCGGGAATGGAACCCGCGACACGTTGCGCGGCAGCCGGTTCGCCAACCACTACACCAACCGTGCCGTCAACTCGTCATGCAATCAACTTAATGTGATTGTAACATTTTCGACCGTGTCATATTTTTAACTATTACTTTAACCACAGTTTTTTTTATATTTACATCAGATCCAAGACTCTAAGGCCTCTGCCTAGAATTTTGCGGGCAGCGCTAATGCGCTGCACTGCTTGATTAGAGTGCACCGCTTGTTGCCCGCCGCAACGCCGCTGTGTTTCCGCCACTGCCCAGCTGCCCGCAAAATTCGAGGCAGAGGCCTAAAATACAACATTTTCCTGGTGCGATCAAAATTATAGTTACTATATTAACATAATGTATGCTTTCCAGTTGGCTGAAAGAGTTCTAGGATACGTTCAACCGTCACAAGATGTGTTTTCAAATGACTTGGCGAAAAATCGTCTCATGTTTATGCAACCGTACATCAAATACATAGAACATTTCTATGGAAAGAAAATCAACAGTTTTGCAGACTTAGCTGAATTCTTTGAACCAGAGGCAAGTATATGTACCTTAGTTTTTGAAGGGTAGGTGGAAAATGAGCAGACCAAACATCTGATTGTAAGTAATAATGTCGTTACCACAAAACCAAAAGAGTTACAACTACGTATTTAAACTGTCAAACACCGAGCGGCCACCGGTGACCGCAACCTCAGCGAGTTAATAAAGGAGGACGCTCTTACAAAACCTATTTCTAGCCAAACTGTGCTTTATTTCTGAGCCTCATCTAAATTATGCACCGATAACTGGCAGAAAATTTGACGCAATAGGTATAAGAATGGTGAAAATTATGGACACAAAATAAGTATAGTATTTCTACTACCTACAGCTACGCAAACATTTTGTACCCCTGGAATATCTTAATAATTCTTTCTTACAGACTTTGGAGAAGCTTTCAAATATCTATGATTCTGTAGAAGATATAGATTTTCTAGCAGCTATGTGGGTAGAAAAGCCAATACCTGGTGGACACGTGCCTCGTATATTTTACTCCATATTCGCAGAGCAGTTGCTGCGAACTATGAAATCTGACAGACATTGGTATGAGAGACCTAACAGACCACATGCGTTTACTTTTGGTAAGAATTTTCATTTGATGATATTTAGTTAATCCACCCAGATTTACCTATTCGAACGTACCTAAGTCTGGATCTCTGGACAGACAAAGAAAATGAATAGCACCCCTTTTGTTTTGTTAAGAATTAATAGGCTATTAAGTAAAGATATAGAAATGGCTGGAGGAAATCATGAAAATATAACAGCAATTGATTTTAATATTGACTGATATTTAAATATTTAGATATATACAATGAAATGTAAAACACAATTTGGTTGAAGAAACGATGTCATAGAGTTTGTTATTTGCAGAACAACTGCAAGAAATAAGGAAGATGACTGTAGCAATATCCTTGTGCAACGTCGGTGATTCTGTGACTCAAATACAGCCGAGAGCTTTCCAGAGAATTGGACCTGGGTGAGTAAACGATAACACTTTATTAAGAATACCTACTAACATAGCTGCAAATATAACTTTCAAAGAGTCGAGGGAAAAGAATATTAATTTAGATATAAGTCAAAGTCAAAAGCATTTATTTCAATTAGATCAGGAAAGCACTTTTGAACGTCATCAAACAAAATAAAATAACGCTATTCACTCATTCCAAGGTGTAGATTCCTATGGAGAAGAACGACGTGCGTACGGGAGGTCGCACCAAGCGGCGGCCGATTTAATGGCGACAGCGGTTGCGACAGTCGTTGAAAAAATCCGGCAGTTGGGACTCGAGGTGGCGCTCCACAAGTCCGAGGCCATGTGTTTTCATGGCCGCGGGAACGCGCCACCTCCGGGTGGGTCCCAAATAATGGCGGGAGGGGTTACCATCGGCGTCGAGACGACGATGAAGTACCTGGGAATCATCCTCGACAGTCGGTGGAACTTCGTGGACCACTTCCGACGTTTGGCTCCAAAGTTGGCGAGGGCGGGGGCTGCGTTTCAGCGCATCCTCCCCAACCTCGGGGGGCCAAACACCTCCTGCCGGAGGTTATACGCCGGGGTCGTGCGGTCCATGGCCCTCTACGACGCCCCTGTTTGGGCGCCGAACTTGTTGCGGCGTCCCGCTCGGACGCTGCTTATGTCACAGAGGGTCATGGCGATCTGAATGATCCGCGGATACCGCACGATCTCCGGGGAGTCGGCGAACCTCCTTGCCGGATTACCGCCGTGGGATCTTGAGGCGAAGGTGCTCGCGCGCGTGTATAACATGCGCGCGGAGGCAGGAGGAAACGTCCGGGTGTCATCACTGCGAGGGCCGCCCTGAGGACACGGTGGAACACACAGTGGGAGAATGCCCTGCGTGGGCTGAGCACCGCCGTGCCCTCAGGGAAGTGATCGGCGATGGCGACCTCTCGCGTCCGGGCTTAGTGCAGGCCATGATGCGGAGCGAGGGGGATTGGGATGCCGTCTCCTCCTTTTGCGAAGCAGTCATGCTAGCTAAGGAGGAGGCGGGACGCGTGAGGCAGCGAAGCGCTGCCTCCTCGCAACCCAGCCATCGCGAAGGACACACCGGGCGTCGGAGATCGCGAGACGATCTCCGGCCACCGTAAGCGCGGGCCTGCGGACGGCAAGCATGGGTGGCTCCCCGTCCAACCAGAAACAGATCCGAGCGTACGGCGCGTCGCGTTCCGCGCGCGCCTCAAAGAGCCATCAGACCACCACAGATGGGGCCCAATAGGGCCGATGCCGATTCGGAGTCGCGGAAAACCTAACGGGTAACCGGGGCTCCGGCTCGACGTGCAGGAGAAGGAACGGGGTGGTTTTTAGTCAGTAAGAGTGACACTTCCTCCCGCCTCACCCAGGCGGGAGCAGTCATTCGAAGATTTTCCCCCTTAAAAAAAAATGGAGAAGAACGAGCAAGAAACTCCACAGGAACTTCGTTCTTCAATCAGGTTTACAATACAATTCTGTAGATAAGTTAATAGTAAACACGTAGAAATAAATTTGGTTTCTTCTCAGCTTCTAATGCTACGATACTACCATAATGATAGAAAGAAACCACCTGTAATGAACGGAACATAATTCTAGTTCATTGTGTGATGGGAACTTAGTAAGGCTTTCGACAAAGTAGACCATAAGCAGTCAAATGAAAATTGGAATAGTTCCTGGAACTTCCTTCCCTTCGCGAAGTGAATTTTAAAATAAATAATCTAATTTGGTTTTCTATTTATTTACAGAAATGATCTAGTGAGCTGTGACCTTATCGATATCGATAACGGCATGGAAGGACAACAGTTGTAGTGACAGCTGGAATTTCCTCAAACCCAATTAGTAGTGATAATTTTCAATGTTTATATGTATAAATAATAAAAAATTTTCAATGTAAATTATTTTCTTTGTTTGTTTTATCTTAAACCACCGTTGAATTACAGATTATTACTTGCTAATGTAAAAGCTGCTTTGAGATCTTGAAATAGGTGTCATGTCAAAGTTGAAAAAAAAAGTTAATACGACCGTCTCAAACATGGTGGTAAGTGTATATGTGTATATACACTTACAATTTGAATTAATGCTTATTAAACTGTCAAACACCAAGCGGTCACCGGTGACCGCAACCTATTGTTCTATAATTGTGTCTATAATGACGGTACTCGACGAGTTAATTCAAATTCAAATATACAAATCAAATAAAGTCTTTGTTGAAATCTTTCAAATCTAAAGAGTTATATCATCTTTCATCAGTTATGTCATCAGTTCTATTAGCATTATAAGTACTTTGTCCTTTTTAACTGATCCTGGTATGCTTTTATAATAAATGTCGTGAGACGTAAAAATACTGAGAAAAGCTCTACTAGTTTCGAACCATAGAGTTTCCTCATGAGCAGCGTGCGCGGTCGCGGCAATGTCGCGAACCTATCTAGTCTACTGACTGAAAGCTCTTCTCAATATTTTCAAATGAGTAACCGGGATTTTTACTTGATCCTGATGTCTTGAATTCTACAGTTGCTCTTACAAATATAAGATCAATGAGACGGTCATAGTGCGCGGTAATAATAATTAAAATTACCATTTTCTATGAGGACCACCTGTGAGGATATTTACTTAAAGTCAATATCAATAAAACTGAGGCAAACAAGATCAATTTCTTGTTTTTGAAAAAGTGTATTATTACATTAATTTTGTCTATCCATCTTTGTACAAGGTTATGCATAATTACTATTATTGATGTAATTGTCAGATATTATTTTTCTGGAACTTTACTGGTCGCCTTGTAGTCTTATAGTCCATCAGAGGTCTGTTCATTACGAGCTGTCGATGATATTGTAAAGTTGTGTTATGTCCCAGTTCCAGTAACTGCCTCGTTGGCCGAGTGGTCGCAAGTGCGACTGCCGGGCAAGGGGTCTCGGGTTCGATTCCCGGGTCGGGCAAAGTATTACTGGGTTTTTAAAAAAAAATCTCAGTAGTAGCACGGAGTCTGGAAATGTGCCCGGTATATGGCAATAGGCTCACCCCCTATTACATGGGACTCATAACATAAATTGTGAAAAGTGGGTGTTACTTCTATGTGCACCTCTGCCTACCCCTTCGGGGATAAAAGGCGTGATGTTATGTTATGTTATGTTATGTCCCAGTCTCTGTGTGTATGTCAAACGTGAATTTATGTTTGTTCTCATTAAGATCATGGTTAATATTTGATAGGCTGACTTATGACCACTATCTCGCCTGGTGGTAAGCAATGATGTAGTCTACGATGGAGCACATCGTCCCATCAGCATCCTATTCACTCGGGCCTTGAAGACTTACGGTGTCAGTCATATTTATGTTCAGCCATAAATAAATATAAATGTTCCTTTACGATTTTTGCATCTACGTATATCGGTAAAATGTAAATACTCTTAGAAAGTAAAAGTAGAAAAGTCACATAGTACTAGGTCTCAAATCGGTCCCTAAAAAGCGGTCAACTTAACGTCCAGGCCACCACTATCTTAATTAATAACTTTTCTGTTGTATGTATATTAAAAAAATAAGGACCAGGACTCCTACTACCTATACCTCTATAGAACGGTTTAAAGAACGTGACATTATTTTAATGCGACTTTTATATTTACATTGACGTAAAAGTAAATATAGTTATGCTCACAGGTGCCTCTCCTAGAATTTGATAATGAAAATTATTATAAATTATAATGTGAGCACGATTATTTTAAAACTAATCTACCGTTTCACGCCCACGAATTTGAATAATTTTACATCCATTAGTTAGTGGTATAAAGATGAAATTAAATTGATCAGAAGGTATAGAAATGTTACGTATATGTAGGTACTTCCAGTACACTGTCTTATATTTCGATCTTACAGATAGTTGATAAAAATCTAGAATGTTCTTGGTCCAAAAGAGCGGAATATTATGTGTATTGTTATTCACGTGAAACCTGGTTTCAGTGTAAACCAGGTTTCACGTGATCGACATCACCTCTGAAGTCATTAATTTGCTGCACAGCCACGAAGTGCATGACTAAGTTACTGTCGCCGCAAATATCAACCGCTCTGAGGTTGTGGGTAAAAGGCAATGAGTTACCGCGACCCAGCTTGGAGTAGGGGTTGGTTCTAAGCCAGTAAGAGTGTGGCCTCGTCATTTGACCATAATCCGGCTCAATTTTTTTAAAACTTACGGATAGTCGTCTATCGTCCAACGTTATTGTGGTTGGTTTGTCTAATATGGTTGATATGTAGGTATTTGGTACGTATTCAATACCTATAGTCTGTAATTGAGTATATTTCAACCGTATTGCATCATCATTTAAGTTTACCTACGGTATCTACGAAAAAGAAGAGTCTAAATAATTGTACCAAACAAATATACTTCGTAAACATTATTTTCACCCATGGTTGGATGGGTATATAAGACTATTTAGATTACTCGTACCATATTAAGCAATATCTCAAAAAACTAACTGCGCAGAAAGTATTGTTTTAGGAAGTATATGCATTATGTACAGGTGAACGAGGGCGAACAAGTAAAGATAGAATTCATGTTATACCCGAGATAATTGTCGCGGAAAACCTAACGGGTAACCAGGGCTCCGGCTCGACGTGCAGAAGAAGGAACGGGGTGGTTTTTAGTCAGTAAGAGTCTGACACTCCCTCCCGCCTCACCCAGGTGGGAGAAGTCATTAGATTTTTTTCCCCCCTTAAAAAAATACCTGAGATAATCATTATGAACGCAAATATTGTAATGGCTAATAATATCAAATTATTGGCAATAACGACAAACACTGCACCTGGCGACCTTTCTTGACGACTACTGTCGTTGTCTTTTCCAATGTATAAAGTTAATACAGCATGATTAAACAATATTGGTTATAAGACTTATGCTCAATCGGAGGCAGACACTGTGTAGTCACGTTTCAGAGGCGAGTACGTCTACTCTTTATCCTACACAATCGATCAAAGGTAATATTAATTTACATATTAGAGATACATAAGATAGAAAGAGTAAATATGGTAAAGGGCATAAAAAGAACGCTGATAATGCAACACAATCATAATTTATAGAAATACATCATAAAAATAATAAACACTAATATTTCACGCCACGTGCGGATAAAATGATAGGAACATTAATAAGAAATTATTACGTGCAATATTTTGTTGGTACAACTGTTCAATTATATTGTTTAAATACACGTCTCACTTTTATAAGTAAATAGCTTCCGTCCACAACTGTTTTGGTAAGGAAGAAGATGAAGTCAAGAGTAACTTATGCACTCTGGGAAGATTCTGTACCAAATAATAGTCGAAAATCAGGTGAATAAGACGATGTTCAGCAGTGGACGTCCTATGGCTGATATGATCTGGCTGCTCCCCTCCCGCCAAACCCAAGGGCAAAGGTAGGCCCTCCGCCGCCCCTGCCGTTTCCGCCGCCGCCGCCGCCACTGCCACCGCAGTCGCCGTTGCCGCCACTGAGGAGGTCGGAATGGACTGCCAATAATGGCCCCATTCCGCCTCCTCCAGGCGAACATCAACCACTGCGCCGCTGCTCAGGATCTCCTGCTCCAGAGCATGGCGCAGTGGTCGATCAATGTCGCCGTGGTCTCCGAGCCGTACTTTGTCCTGCCCAGGGATCACTGGGTGGCGGACCTGGACGGCTCGGTGACCATCATCTCGTCGGCCGCCGCCGGTACCCCGACTCTTGAGGCTGCTCAAAGAGGCCGGGGTTGTGTCGCAGCACGGTTCGGAGAGCTCGCTGTGGTGGGCGTGTACTTCTCTCCGAACCGAACTCTCGCCGAGTTCCACAACTCCTTGAGGGAGTTGGTCACCGTCGTCGTCGGGTTCCGTTCCCTCCCCGTGCTCGTCCTCGGGGACTTCAACGCCAAAAACTTGGCTTGGGGTTCCCGGTTCACCGACATCCGGGGTAGGATGGTGGAAGACTGGGCCCTTGAGACGGGCCTAGTCGTCCTGAACCGGGGTTCTGTCCCCACGTGCGTGCGGATGCAGGGCGAGTCGGTGGTGGACATCTCGTTCGCCAGCCCTGCTCTGTCACCGCGTATTGTTGACTGGCGCGTCATGGAGGAGGTGGAGACGTACTCCGACCACCGGTATATCCGGTTCGACGTCTCCGCCGAGTCCGCAGACCCGCCGGTCAGACAGGCCCCATGTGGCCCGCGTTGGGCGTTGAAACAGCTGGACCGGGAGCTGCTCCTGGAAGCCGCCATCGTGCAGGCCTGGGTGATACCACCGGTCAGGCCTGCCGACATAGACGATGAGGCCAAGTGGCTCCAGGACGCCATGTCCAGGATCTGTGACGTGGCGATGCCCCGGATCCGGTCGAGGCAACAAAAGCGCCAGGTGTACTGGTGGTCGCAATAGCTAGCAGCTCTACGCAAGGCGTGCACTGCTGCGCGACGCCAGTACACTAGGCACCGCAGGCGCCGCATCCGTCCTCCTAATGCGGAGGCGAGAGACGCGGAGTTGTACGAGGGATACAGGGCGGCCAAGGCCCTCCTCAAGGTGGAGATATTGCGGGCCAAGGAGGAGGCCCGCCGAGAGATGCTGGGGACTCTGGACAGAGATCCGTGGGGACGCCCGTACCGGATGGTACGCGACAAGCTCCGCGCTTGGGCTCCCCCGCTCACCCAGAGTCTCCGGCAAGAAGTCTTGGAGGAGGTGATTGGCACCCTGTTCCCTCGACTGTGGAGGGGGTTCACCCCTCCGTATATGACTCCGCCCCCTGCGGTGCCCGACGCGGGCTACAGCGACGACGACGACGACATCGTCCCAGAGGTGACCGAGGCAGAATTGAGAGCGGCGGTGCGCCGGATGGGCGCCAAGAACACCGCCCCAGGACCCGACGGCCTGCATGGCAAGGCATGGGTCCTGGCCTCAGAGGCTCTCGGGCCTCGATTGATTGGTCTCTACAGCGCATGTCTGGAGAGAGGCCAGTTCCCGCTTCTCTGGAAAGCGGGAAAACTGGTCCTCGTGCGGAAGACGGGGCGCCCTGCGGACTCTCCGTCCGCGTACCGGCCCATAGTGTTGCTCGACGAGGTGGGGAAAGTCTTCGAAAGAATCATTTCGAACCGCCTCGTCGCGCACCTGACGGACATTGGGCCGGACTTGTCGGACGGCCAGTTCGGCTTCCGCAGAGGGCGCTCCACGGTGGACGCCATCATGCGCGTTAGAGACCTCACGACGGGGACTGCAGTGTCCAGGGGTAAGGTCGTAGTGGCGGTGTCTCTGGACATCGCCAACGCCTTCAACTCCCTGCCCTGGAGCTGCATCTTGGAGGCACTCCGATATCATCGGGTGCCTACCTACCTCCGTCGTGTAATCGAGGCTTACCTGACGGACAGGTCCGTCAGCTACCCCGGTCACCGGGGCGAGTGGAACCGGCGAGAGATGTCACGCGGTGTTCCACAGGGTTCGGTTCTGGGGCCGCTCCTGTGGAACATCGGCTATGACTGGGTGCTGCGCACCGACCTCCCGAACGGCGTTAGCACAATATGCTACGCCGACGATACGCTGGTGCTAGCGCACGGGAGGTCACACCAGGCGGCGGCCGACTTAATGGCGACAGCGGTTGCGACAGTCGTTGAGAGAATCCGGCAGTTGGGACTCGAGGTGGCGCTCCACAAGTCCGAGGCCATGTGTTTTCATGGCCGCGGGAACGCGCCACCTCCGGGTGGGTCTCAAATAACGGCGGGAGGAGTTACCATCGGCGTCGAGACGACGATGAAGTACCTAGGACTCGTCCTCGACAGTTGGTGGAACTTCATAGAGCATTTCCGACGTTTGGCTCCAAAGTTGGAGAGGACGGGGGCTGCGTTCAAACGCATCCTCCCCAACCTCGGGGGCCAAACGCCTCCTGCCGGAGGTTATACGCCGGGGTCGTGCGGTCCATGGCCCTCTACGGCGCCCCTGTTTGGGCGCCAAACCTGTTGCGGCGTCCCGCTCGGACGCTGCTCATGGCACAGAGGGTCATGGCGATCCGAATGATCCGCGGATACCGCACGATCTCTGGGGAGTCGGCGAACCTCCTTGCCGGATTACCGCCGTGGGATCTGGAGGCGAAGGTGCTCGCGCGCGTGTACAGCATGCGCGCGGAGGCACGTCGCCGGGGCGAAACTCCGCTGCCGCGCCAGATAAGTGCGTGGCGGGATGAGCTCCGGCGCGATCTCATGGCGGAGTGGCAGCAACGACTGTCGCAACCGAGGGCTGGGCTCGCTGCCATCGCAGCGGTAAGTCCCCTCTTTGAGGAGTGGCTTGAGAGACGCTACGGCGTCCTCACCTACCGCCTGACGCAGGTCCTCACCGGACATGGAAGTTTCGGGAGGTACCTGTGTCTGATGGGGCGGGAGGAAACGCCCGGGTGTCATCACTGCGAGGACCGCCCTGAGGACACGGTGGAACACACGGTGGGAGAATGCCCTTCGTGGGCTGAGCACCGCCGTGTCCTCAAGGAAGTGATCGGCGATGGCGACCTCTCGCGTCCGGGCCTAGTGCAGGCCATGATGCGGAGCGAGGGGGATTGGGATGCCGTCTCCTCCTTTTGCGAAGCAGTCATGCTAGCTAAGGAGGAGGCGGGACGCGTGAGGCAGCGAAGCGCTGCCTCCTCGCAACCCAGCCATCGCGAAGGACACACCGGGCGTCGGGGATCGCGGGACGATCTCCGGCCACCGTAAGCACGGGCCTGCGGACGGCGAGCATGGGTGGCTCCCCGTCCGACCAGAAACAGACCCGAGCGTACGGCGCGTCGCGTTCCGCGCGCGCCTCAAAGAGCCATCAGACCACCACAGATGGGGCCCAATAGGGCCGATGCCGATTCGGAGTCGCGGAGAACCTAACGGGTAACCGGGGCTCCGGCTCGACGTGCAGGAGAAGGAACGGGGTGGTTTTTAGTCAGTAAGAGTCTGACACTCCCTCCCGCCTCACCCAGGCGGGGGCAGTCATTCGATGATTTTCCCCCCTTAAAAAAAAAAAAAAAAAATGGCTGATATGATGATTATGATGAAGAAGACGATAGATTGTATGCAATGTATTATATTAATGTCCTAATTCACCACCCTCGTAATTGTAAGGACCTGGTTGATGTGGTAGATGGTTCAAAATCTAAAAGACCGTTGACTATTCATAGCATTGTGAAACAAACCATAAATATGAATATAAGCTTTTAGGTAACAAAAGGTAACTAGGTAGATAACATTGTGATAGAACTAAATACCTCTCCAGCATCGGTTAGGATGCAGGAACGAATGGACTAGCTCGACTTTTTGATTTTTTTTTTAGGGGGAATATCATCGAATGCCTTCTTTCGCCTAGGTGAGGCGGACTCTTACTGACTAAAAACCACCCCGTTCCTACTCCTGCATTTCGAGCCGGAGGAGCCCCGGTAACCCGTTAAGTTCGCCGCGGCTCCATATCGGCATCAGCCCTACTGGGCCCCATCTGTGGTGGTCTGATGGCTCTTTGAGGGGCGCCCCGCACGCTCGGGGGACTAGTTCGACCGGAGCGACGCCACAGTCTCTCAAAAAAAATAACAGCGTGAAACCAAGTTTTCTTGGTTTTCATCGTATGAGCTTAGTGACTTGAAGCTCAACTACGTCACGTCTACGTCTACTAACTCAACTACGTCTACGTCTTTCGTTTACTGGTGTCCTACAGATTTATATTTAAATTTTCAGAAGTTGAACTTTATTTAAACACCTCTTCAAGAAATACATGTAGCAAAAAGTTTTGTACCCAAACATAATTTTATTATTCCGAAAATTATATAATTTGCAAGGGTTTTCTTTTCATTTCGAAATGAGGCGGACCCCAAGTAGTGTTCAGCTGTTTTATGTATTTTTGTTTAATTTTTTCCTTAAGTAAACCATGTTCAGTGTACTAAGCTAGGAAGGTGAAGATAATAACCCTACTACAAAAACTGTGTTTTTAACAAGTAATTATGCACCTTTTGGGTGTCTAACATACCTATATGCTAACCTGGAAAAGTTTATTCCTTTTTCATATTGCTTTGACCTTGAAAGGATGAAAGACAATCTGAAAATATTTTGGAAAATAAAAACCTTGTTTTGGGGCAGTATAATTGTAATGCTGATTGTAATTAGCTGTTGATTATTTAAAAATATATAAATATAGGCCAAAAAAATTTGTTAAAATAATTTGTAAAGTTGTCATTTAACTTAGACAGACAAAACATACTCAAGTAATGTGAAAATTGTTTGATCAGTATGAATTATGTTCTAAAAAAGAAGCAAACACCTGAACAGATTTTAAACCAAAAGTCAACACACGATAATATTTTCCATCGATTATTGAATAAACAAATAAAAAGTATTTAAACAAAGCCAATGATATGGTTAATACTTCAAGGAAACAAAGAAAAAATCAATATTTAAAACAATAAGGGGAAATGATACCCACCATCTGCAGTAATTGGGTTAAAATGACGTATATTGACTTGCATCTTAAAATATAAATATGTATGTCTGCAATTGTTACCAGCCATATAAGTTATAAAAGACGTGTGGATATTATACAAACGCTTTTGCTGGCCGCAAGTGTATTATAAAGGAAATCCAAAAACCAGATGTTGGTGACGGGTCTCTTCTTTTTGTACTTCTGTGCTAATTTGAGTGGGGCAGCAGTGTATGATATCTTCACTGGAGAAGCCCTCTCGGATGAACAGCTTTCCATTTATCAAAATGCAAATCTTACGGAGTAAGTACCTGTGTTTTTCTATCAGATATCAGTTAACGATAATTTAAATAAATAATTTTTTGCCACGAGTCTTGTACGAAGCAAAAGTACCTATGTGAAAGATCAGATTAAGGTTTCAATTGTTTTACGGACTTAATGATAATAATTATAATGACAACGTGCGATTTTTATTTTTCCTATGTATTTAAAAAGTAACATTGGATACTAAGTAGTATATATTTTGTAAGGACAAAATACGAATGTAATACATACCTAAGAATTGCTGATTTCTGTAAAAAACGTTGAGAATGCTACACAAAACCGTAGCAATTAAAATATTTAGAGTATGTAAGAGTTATCAGATAAATTATGATTTGTAGTTACTTCAAGCAATTTAAGTAGTTGTTCATATACAGCATCGTCAGTTTTAAAACGCTTGTAGTTATGAAATATGACTAAAATTATGCGTGATTGTTTGTATTCTCTTGAACCGCAAATGGACAGTTGATTTCAGTTACACCGCGTGGTTAAAATTGGTTAAGTTTTCTTTAAATCCTGCAGAGTGGTATTATTATTATTAAAGTTCCACACCTACGCTCCGCATAGTTAACATTTCACCTTAGGCATAATATAACTAAGTAGAAATAATCAAATTAAGCACTTGATACGTGCGTTATGATCTCGTTTACACAAACAGACGCCATCTTTCATTGCCACGTTTTCAAAATATATTTTTGCCACGATTTTTATTCCAATGTACATACAGGGTGTCCCAAGACTCAACGATAACCTGAGACCGGATGAAAAGCCAAGTTATACCAGTTCTGGGAAAAAAATAAAAAAAATCCATAGGTATCACTCAGTTCAGCGATAATAGAGGTAGACAATTTAAATAAAAAGTTGAAATTCGACACCCTTGGTCGCGTTTTCAAGTCCTGTGATCACCAATGTCACAATTTCGCAGTGATTTTTTAATTTTGTGATATTTATTAAATATACTGTTAATCGCAACTACAAATTAATGCAAAAACATCGTTAATTTAATAAACATAACATAACATAACATAACATCACGCCTTTTATCCCCGAAGGGGTAGGCAGAGGTGCACATTATGGCACTTAATGCCACTGTACAATGTAACACCCACTTTTCACTATTTATGTTATGAGTCCCATGTAATAGGGGGTGAGCCTATTGCCATATACCGGGCACATTTCCGGACTCCGTGCTACTACTGAGGTTTTTACAAACCCAGTAATACTTTGCCCGACCCGGGAATCGAACCCGAGACCCCTTGCCCGGCAGTCGCACTTGCGACCACTCGGCCAATGAGGCAGAGGCAGGCATAATTTAATAAAATAAGTTAAGTTTTAGTGAGTAATCGTTCACAAAAATATTGTTAGTTGACTTTGACACTTCATATTGACAAAAAAATGTACTACACTACCTTGGCAAGTCATTTCAAAAGATGGCGCATTTAATCAAGATTTTAAAATGGTGCAACACTTGCCACTTTTCTTGCCTTTATAAATTTTATTTCTTATTTTTTTCAAATTGAGCTCATTTTGAACAACTCAACATTAGGAATTTTTGTTACTAAAATTTGTTATTTTTTGTTTCTGGTCTGAAATAAAATTATTATTTTTAGTAAAGAGGCAATTGAGTCAGTTAATAACCAATTTTTATTGGAAATAACATAATAGGTAATTATAATTAAAAAAAAAACAATGAACGAACCATCGTAAAACTTTTTATTTAATTATTCTCCTTAAACTAAAGTAAATGTTCGAATTGTCTTCCTCCGGCACGAATGCAGGCTCTGCAACGCCTTACAAAAGACCTTTTCACCAGTCGTGCAAAATTCCTTGCATTTATTTCTTCTGACGCTGCATCAATTTTCTGGCGAAGTTCTGATAGATTTTGTATAGGTTTCGAATAGAGTTTTTCTTTTATGCATCCCCAGTACTCCACTGCGTCCGATCCATCTGTCAGGATATTCTTCGTTCAAATAATCTCTTACAGCCCGAGCATAGTGTGCGGGACAACCATCTTGCTGAAACCACATTTCTCTGTAGATACTAAGCGGTACGTCTTCTAACAAATTTGACAAATCGTTTTGAAGAAAATGCGTCCGTTTAAAATTCCAGTCCAAATGTTTACTTTGAATTGGTATTGGGATCGGTCTTCACGCATTAAATGCGGATTTTCGACGTGCCATTCATGAAGGTTGTGTAAGTTTAAATACCCGTCTCTTTTAAATGTTGATTCGTCGGTCCATAAAATTTTATTTAGGAATTCCGGATCTTCACGATATTTTGCTAACATTGTCCTGCAGAAATCAATTCTAGGTGCGTAATCTCATGGTAACAAACTCTGGACGCGTTGCACATGATAAGGATGTAATTCGTATCGTTTTAAAATTCGATGAACGTTACTTTTCAGTACTCCCGTTGCTATTTCAATCGCACGAACTGAAGTGCTGGGGTCATTTTGAATTTCATTCAAAACTATGTCGTCGTAGTCTCTTTGCGGTCTTCCAACGAAACGTACGAACACTGGGCAATCGTCCTTCCGAGTATGACGCATGCACATTTTGAAATACACGATAATCTGGGTGACGCTGCACTATTGAGATACCCATCTCTCGCGATACAATCTGGCTGCGGCAGAGGCATTACAACGGCATTCACCGTAGATAAGATGCATATTTGCATATTCTTCTGTTTTAGACGAAGAAACGATGCGTACTAAATGTTGTGAACGAACGACCCCTCAAGCGTCACTATCCGTCTCGCTCATCCTAAAAGTCGAATGTCAATCTGTCTGTCAGCGTCAGTATCTATCTCATTCTATCACTTTTGTTCATTACACACACTCGAGACTCCG
This sequence comes from Spodoptera picta, assembly GCA_038387885.1. NCBI lineage: Eukaryota > Metazoa > Arthropoda > Insecta > Lepidoptera > Noctuidae > Spodoptera > Spodoptera picta. Next base: position 86,498 of record JAZHFQ010000682.1, read on the forward strand.
ATATGTTAATACAAAAAGTATCAATTATTATTTTTGAAATGCGCTCAATTTGAAAAAAAATAATAAATATTTTTTTAAAGGCAAGAAAAGTAGCAAGTGTTGCACCATTTTAAAATCTTGATTAAATGCGCCATCTTTTGAAATAACTTGCCAAGGGTAGTGTAGTACATTTTTTTTCAATATGAAGTGTCAAAGTTAACTAACAATATTTTTGTGAACGATTACTCACTAAAACTTAACTTATTTTATTAAATTAACAATGTTTTTTGCGTTAATTTGTAGTTGCGATTAACCGCATATTTAATGAAGATCACAAAATTAAAAAAATCACTGCGAAATTGTGACATTGGTGATCACAGGACTTGAAAACGCGACCAAGGGTGTCGAATTTCAACTTTTAAAAAAAAATCTATTATCGCTGAACTGAGTGATATGGATTTTTTTTATTATTTTTCCCAGTACTGGTATAACTTGGCTTTTCATCCGGTCTCAGATTATCGTTGAGTTTTGGGACACCCTGTATATGTCGGCATGAAATATGCACTTATAATACAAGAGAAAGAAACTTTGTAGGTAGGTAATACGTACAATTTCTGTAAAAACTGTGTACCGTCTTTTTTCTAACTACCGTTTTACTTTTTTATGGGAAAACCTGTAAACAATCAGACAGATCACCTGATGTTAAGCAATCGGCGTCGCCCATGGACACCTGGAAGACCAGAGGCGTTACAAGTGCGTCAAAGGCCTTTTGAGATTAGGAATTTTTACTATTAAACTGTTAAAAGTGTATAATTACGATATGTTAGGTAGTCTATCACACATATTCTACGTTATGAAATTGCAGAAAAGAAGTAGTTTTGTAATACTCTGTGGTGCATTTTACAGAACCTGCACAGTCAATATTACATCTTGCGATACCGAAGAGTTAAGACGAGTCGATGGTTCGTGCAATAATATCAATAGACCTGCAAAAGGAGTTTCTTTGACGCCACCGAAAAGGATTGTACTTCCAGTCTTCGATAATGGTAAGACATTAATAGTTAGGATTTTATTAAATAGCGATATCATACCCAAGCGGAGATGTCGCGGAGAACCTAACGGGTCCGGCTCGACGTGCGAAGGCACGGGTTGTTTTAGTCAGTAGAGTCGACTACCTTCCGCTCACACAGGCGGGAGCAGTCATTCGACGAGATACCTCCTAAGAAAAAGGATCCTCCTTAAAAACAGAATGTATTTTCATCCCTTTCCAATCGTACTTGAGAAAAGATCGCGACTTGAGTGTACTTCTATAATACTAGTTTTTGACACTATTTCCTGATGATTCCTAATAGAAGATCAGATAACGGTGACTCATTGGACACTTCAAGTGGTCAAGTTGCACGTCATTCTGAAAGGCCTGAGTTTAGTAACACGTTTTGGCTGATTTTGATGACTATTGATCAAATCTTAGGGTCATTAATCCCAGTGTCACATTAAACTTTCTTTAAGTCTGTGAAAATCGAAATCGACATGGAACAGCAGCATTTTACAGAAGACTTCACTTTTGTATCTACTTAATTTCAGTTAGTGAGTCTTCATCGTAACAATTCCTGTAGGATGAAAAGTAGCGTATGTCTTATTCCAGACCATAATCTACCACTGTTCCAAATTTCATTCCGATTCCTTCAGCCGTTTTGACGTGAAGAAGTTACAAACAAATAAACCAACTTTCGTACTTATAATATTAGTAAGATTTTTTTTATGGCATAGGTCGGTAAACGAGCAGACGGATCACCTGATGGTAAGCAATCGGCGTCGCCCATAGACACCTGGCGTTACAAGTGCGTTATCGGCCTTTTGGGGATTAGGAGTTTGAGGATCGTTGGGGATTCACTCACACGACGAAACACAACGCAAGCGTTGCTTCGTCGGATTTTTGTGTGGCCGTGGTATCACTCCGGTCGAGCCGGCCCATTCGTGCCGAAGCATGGCTCTCCCATTCTTAAATAATGTATAATATAATAATGCATAAGATAATGTTAAGCTTAAGAAATGTTAATGTTACTCTTATTTCAGACTACAATCCAAGAAAAGCGGTATCAGGCAATAGTTTGCCAGTATCGAGGGATATTGGACAAACGATATTGTCTGGATACAAACGCAATGACTGCAATTTCACTCAACTCATGACAAGTTTCGGAATGTTCATGTTTTGGGATATCGGAGCTTTGAATAATTCACGTGAGTTCTATTTTTGTTTTTTTCTGTATTTAAAAGACAAGGTTATACTCATTTTGGTTGGCCAATGGCCCCTTCCTCGTGACGAATACAATAGCTATTAAGATATTTTTTGCTTTTTCAGGTTGGTACCCGGGTAATAATACTTTGTTAAGTTACCAAGAACTTGGGTGCTCCAACGATTCAGTTCTGACACCGGTGAGTACAAGGAAATTTATCAAATACTAGCTTTTGCCCGCGGCTTCGTAAGCGCAATTCCAGAATTTTTTTTTGTCATAAGAACCTCCTCCTGACAATAACAAACACAACAAAAAAAAATCATCCAAATCGGACTAGCCGTTCTCAAGTTATGGCGTGACAACGAGAAACGATTTTCATTTTTATATACATAGGTATATAGATTTCAAATGACTAGTGTAAACCTATGCGTGATAGAAACGAATGTCTGTTGATGAAGTGAAAGAGGTATGTAAGGATCGTAGCAATTGGCGTTCCATAGTCGCTGCCTACAGCCATGATGGGAGACAGGTGTGAGGTTATTATGAAGTATGTTTAAAGTACTTATGTTAGTGTAACTTATGGGTTTAAACTATCTTGGACATCACAAGAGCATTAACCAAAGCTATTCAATCAAGTTACAAGTCCTCAAGCAAGAGTACTTTTCAAAACGTTATCATCATTACGTTAGAGTCCAATGCAAGCAGAAGAGAGAGAGAGAGAGAGAGAGAGAGAGAGAGAGAGAGAGAGAGAGAGAGAGAGAGAGAGCACTGCAAAAGTTTCGCCATAATCTCCATGTTTAGAACCGGGTTGGAGATCGCAGTATAAAACGATTAGGTTTATCAGACAACGCTGCTGCTTTCTCTCTGTTAAATATGCAGTACTTTAGTGCTGACTAAGAGCTGTCTTATGAAAGCTACGGGACGTTCAGAGGTGATGAATGTATTAAACTCAACCATATGATTTTCCATATTTTTTTCCAACCATTCCATTGTTGTATGTACGCAGGTCGTGGACGTGACGAACGTATTCGACTTGTCAGGGATTTACAACCCGGGGAACAATGGCGACAAAGAAATTAGATCATATGTTGGAGGAGAACTATTGGATGACGATGATATAAACGAAACCGATTCGTCTTTGAGCGACGAATGCGAATATAGGCGATATGAACATTGTAAGTAGATTTTATTACTTATTTCTTGGGCTACAACAGTTGGTAAAATAGTAGTAAGTGTGAGGTTTTGTGTTTAATTCCCGTAAAAGAAATAGTGTATTTAGGTTTTATAATTGTTAGCTTTTGAACTCACAATAACACAAATATAAAGATACTGTTTAAACTGTGTGTTGTGTTGTTTCTTTAGCCTTTTTGTAGGTACTATTACAATATGACCAATAAATCATGACGTCATGTAGTCGTATACGTAACTAATGACAATGTCATATTTTGTAAATAAAAAGAACAGAACCGAATTCCATTAACAATCATTAACAAAAACATCTTTGTGTTAGAAACTCATATTTCACCCTTACAAAAAAAATTGTATTCTTCCAGTTCCAACCATGCCCCTAAAATTAATGAGGACCTGGTTTGTGAAGTACCACAACTACATTGCTGGTTATTTAGCTGCCCTCAATCCATGCTGGGATGATGAGAGATTATTCAAAGAATCAAGAGAAATTAACATTGCTTTTTTCCTACAAACATTACTTTATGAATGGTTAGAGTTATTCGAAGGTAAGTTCCTTGAGTTAAACTTTTGCCGTGGGTATCGTATTTTCAGTTATGTTTTAAAACTAGTTCCGTAAATTGGCTCATACGTTGGTGCCAATACCAACCAGTGCAACCAGTGGATTCCACGTCTGTCGCTAGTGTATACGTGCCCTCCAATGTTGGGACCAAAAGCGCCTCGCTGAGGCGGGAGGGAGTGTTAGACTCGTACTGACTAAAAACCAACCCGTTAGACAAAAGTGCCGCGTGATGCCACGCGGCACTTTTGTCTTTGTTTAGAAATAAAATAAAATTACCCGTAAAAGTTTACGGTCACGTAAAGTACCTACGAGCTTAGCGAAGTGCATTTCATTTATGCTTAATTATGCATTTTCTCGGTGCTCGTACGCAAAAACTCGATACTTTATAACTCGAAATTTTAACGCCGCCGTTTTCGCCGTGATATAGATGTTGTGATGAAATTGTTAATAGGCACAAATTTTCAACATTCATTTTCAATGAAAGATTAATTTTATCGATTCATTTTAATCGATAAATAACTACTTTAATATACTTAAACATTGTCTTAGTGGGTTCTCAGCGCGTGAAATAAAGTTCGACACACGAATGACTGTAAAACTGTATATATTGGAATAAACGTTGAACTATATAAACAAAGTTGCACAATAATACAATGGGGTAAAATCCAAATATTTCGCGGTACATATACGGAGCGCGTGCGTCACGGCTCCGGCGCGGGACTCATTGTTCTGTTTCGTCCTCGCAAGCGTCGAGCGGTCAGTGACGAGGAAGCAGGGGCAAGTGGAATAGAGAGGTGGCGTGTTGCCACTAGAGTCGCGTGCGTGCGTCCGACACAGACCAAAATCGAATTGTCGCGTTACATCCTCCCCTTCTGACCTAGACATAGCGCCCTCGCGTCTTGGTCAGTCTAGAAATCGCTTGGGTCTTCCGCGCCTACGCTTTTCGATAACAGGCGGAACCATCACATCGCCTACGAAAGGAATCGTCTTTGAGACGCGGTACTTACCCGAGTTCTCGCCACTACCTAGTTTACGACGTGATTTAGACCTCGGAGTCTTTCCACGACGCGCATCGTCGCCACCCTGGATTTTTAATAGAAGCAGATCTCGAGGCCCCTGCGGAATATTCCGACGCAGGGTGACGTTTCTTTCCAGAGCTACGTTTCTTGCTAACTCGGTTCTTTTCGCGGTCTTCACGAGCGCCAAACGGCGCGTTTGACATACCTACGTCGTAAGTACGGAGTAAAACTCATGACGGTGGGCCGTTCCTCCGGGCCCTCCTCCTGCACTGAAGCTGCTACGAGACTAGGTGAGAAACGATGAAGTTCCTGGCTCGCGTCTGACGTTACACGGACCCGGATGTAATTGGTCGAAGGTGCTTGCTTCGCGGAGCGGTCGGCTACATCCAACAGAGAGGCATTTAACCATACTCTCTGATTAGCCATCGGCGTGGTACCCTCGTCATCCATCATTACGAGCTCGGTAGCTTCTGGCTTCTTGGGCCCTATGCTGTTGGTAGTAGGTATAGCGGGGCTGGCGCCAAACGGATCCCAACTTGACTCGTCGTTAAAACGCCAGCTGCACTGTGGTAAATCCAACAGGATATTCGCTTTTTCCTAATGTGATGTCAACGTCACACTCAAGCGCAGTACGTTTCTGCTGAGACCCGTCAGCAAGACCTACGGTATGTACGACCTAAACATCACGCCAGCATTAACGAGCAAAGTGTGCAGCGTAGGGCTCGCGATAGAGTGTAGGTAGCCCCCGTGTCCAGTATGGCCACACCCTTACGGCCAACGACCTCAATACCTATCAGCGGTTGCGAATCATCATCACTCACGCCTACAATGTAAGTACTGCAAAAATCTACTTTACTTGAGTCAGTTTTACACTTATTGCATTTTGAGCGCACTACTCCCAGCTGGCCACATCCGTAGCAACGTAGCTGAGGGCTAATATTATTACTAGAAGTATCTTCCTTCTTATTACGACAGTTATCAACTGAATGCCCGAAAAGTTTACAATAACTACACTTCGGTCGCGTAACGTTTTCGTACATCACTATTATTACTTACGTTAGACGCGGAGGCCTGACCTAACACGGCCGCATCACGTAAACTCATTAAAGAACTCGCGCTACATGACGACTTCGGACTTACGGGTTCGGCGACAGTATTCGAAAGGGTAGGACTCGGGTTTGTGTCAGTACGGTCACGCGCGGTGCACGAGTCAACAGAACTCGTATTATTATTAAGAATGAGGGAACTTACTTACCTCCGCCAGTGACTCCTCGACTAACGTGACCTTGGTGATGAGTTGCTTCAACCCGTCGAAGGAATCACGACACACGCGTTTTCTAATCCTACGATCTAACAACCCACAATGTCCAACTTCACTACCTATAATTTTGATGACAAAGCGCGCACTTTACAAATAAATACGTCGGCCCGTTCACTATTTTGTTCGGTAGCGAAAATGTCTCGGAGTATTTTATAACCGGGTCGCGGCACTCCAAACATCCCTCGAAGTCGTTGTAGGGCGTCGGTCCACGAAGTGACCGACGACTTCACACCTTGCCACCAGACGGCGGCCTCGCCCACCAGCAGCATACAATAGTTAGTTACAATAGTTTTCGTGTGATTACACTATCGGAGACAGTTCACAATATGTGTTATCACGATAGGAACACTAGAACTTGTTGTAACTTTGAGTTTTTATGCACAGTTCGTTCGTAGCCGCAAAAGGGCGTCACATTCTCCTATGATTTACTCACACTAAAACAATTTGTCACTGTGTGTTAGGAGTGTCGCCGTAGTGACTTGACGATATCGATAGTTCCCGATGAATATATCGATAAATTCATTACAAAGCTTCTGGAAATAAAGTAAAAACGACATGAAACCAACAAAATATAATTTGATTATTAAAAAATAATTACAAATCAAACGACCAGTTGTATGTAGTTAAAAAATTTAAATTGATATAATTTGGATAAGGAGGTATCGCATCCTTGGTTAATTAATGAAGTTTTAATGTTGTATAAGTATTTTTCCATGACTGCTTTTATTAATAATATTATATGGTTATTCATTGGGGACTGCTCTGTGAGAACAAAATTATGACTATGCTATGCTGATCGTTATAATGCATACAAAGATAATGGTTCATTTATGAAGATTAAAGTAAACTACTATAACCATAACAAGTGAACAAATATAACTATTTGCAGTTGACTTTCTTGTCGATAGACTATAATAAATCTCCACGACCACATCACTATCTCGCTCAAATTGACTTGAGCAGCGGACGCACCATGTGACATCGCGTCTTGATGAGCGTTTCGTTAAGTCACTTTTACATTGCTGGTTTAGTTACTCAGTGTCACACTAAGGTGGTTGTAAAAGAATAATGTATTAATGTACACACAATACAGTCGGAATCATGTAGAAAAATAAAAATCATGTAGAAAAAAAAATAAAAATAACTTGTTGTTTTTCGTGATTTTTAAGATAAATATTGTAAATATTTGTTCTTACACATGGTACTTAACCGATGCCATGAATTCTAGTTTTTTTTTGGCTTATATGTCTGCACGAAACCACTGCACAAGATGGTATTTTATCGTTTGTTGTACGATCGCGAGTGACAAACTGACAACAGACTAACTAACTCGCGGTAACGGCCATATTTTCCTACATTGAGCCGAACGCTCAAGTGCGAGCGTAACCGACACGCCCCCTTGCCACTTCTCATTTTTTAATATTTCTGTGGCAATAACCGTCAAAGAAACCGACCGCATGACACCGCGCTGCTGCTGATGTACACCTACTTATTAATGGTACGGTATCTACAACTTTATCGTATTGACATAAAGAAAGATAAGGTAGGTTGATTTCCTTGTCATTGTACCTATTAGTTAAATAGTTTGTTTGGTTACAATAATGCTATGAATAAGGGTACTTTTACTTCTTTTTCATTATTTATTGACGAGTGCATTTCATTTCAAATAGACGATATTCGCATCTTCTCTTTTTTACATGGTAATCGGCTTAGAAAGGTAAATAAATACGTAATTTCACTCATCAATTCGATATGAATGTCAAATATCATTATAGAAATTTGTTTTTTTTAATTAATTTTGATTTATAACTAGGAGATTTTGTAAAAATGCCATCTATGAAAAAAAAAACCGAACTACTACAACATTCTTTGTGATATCTATATTTGTACAATTCCCGTGTTATTTAAACGATATTCGCATCTTCTCGTTCTTACGTGGTAATCGGCTTAGAAAGGTAAATAAATACGTACTCACACTCATTACTTCGATACGAATGTCAGACATCATACAGAAATTCGTAATTAACTCGTCGAGTACCGTCATTATAGACACAATTATAGAACAATAGGTTGCGGTCACCGGTGACCGCTTGGTGTTTGGCAGTTTAAACTGTCCACAACCTATTGTTCTTTAATTGTGTCTATAATGACGGTACTCGACGAGTTAAATTGGAAAAATAGTAATAGTGCCATCTATGATAAAATGGCCGAACTACTACAAAAATACCAAGCATTCTTTGTGAAATCGATATTTGCACAATTTTACCTTTGATATCGTGTCGCTGCCTTTAGCGCCGCCACCCAACCATTGTGTGATCGTGGTTGGTGTAGGAACTACTTCGTAACTGTCTTGTTTGAAAACAGAACAATAACTTGTGCTTTACGCGGAATTTTGTTTTGATTGGTTTTCTGAGTGATTTGGAGTAAATAAATTGTAATGGTAACCGTAAATGAATTATGGAAAATTGCGGCAGTAAGCTCTGTGCTGGTGATGTGTGTGTAAATGAATTAAATACGAGTGTGTTATCTGCGTTGTCGTTTCAAGAAATGTTTTTAAAGACGGTTACGTGTGTGCCCGGATTAGGCGTACCTAACTGAAAAAGGTAACTTTATTAGTTCTTTTCACAATAAAAGGTATTCTGAGTAGTTGTAGCTACAACTTAGCTACAACTACTCAGAATCCAGCTGGCTAGCAGGCAGCAAGCAAGCCAGCTGGCTAGCAGGTTATGTGCACACAAATGTTATGAAATGTGTTTTCTTGTTTTCAAATTCAAATTTCGAATTAATTGACACTCGTGAAATGTGATATCTGGTGCTTACCAACCTTTCTTCAAATCTCTGTGCACGCCCCTCAATGAGTACCTAGGTAAATACTTACCTAAATAGTTTAACACAGTCGCGAGTACAAGTACACACAATAACCATTTTATCTTGGTCTCGTTTTGTATGATCTTTCCTTATATTCAACGATCAGTTTATACTGGTCCTCGCGATTATTTCGTTTTAACGGATTGGTGGACGGTGCGGTGACGTTACCTAGGTATCATCTTATTTATTTATTTATTTATGTACACACATACAACATAAAGGACAACACATACATAAAATTAAAGTACAAAGGTACCACCTATTCCTATTGGAATTTCTTCCTGTGGACCTGGAGCAGGAAAAGTAATAATAATATAATGACACAGTGTGTAGTAACAAATAGAAAATTGGGATAGGAAACAGACTTAAAACTAACAAATAAATAACCAAATAACTACATACAATATATAAATAAATACATACAAAATATAAACTATACATATAAATGAAGAAATTTACATATCAGGAGGAAAGGTAGTGTTCTCTCACTCGTTTTTTAAAGATAGCGATAGACTCAGCGTCCCGAATGTTAGGCGGGAGCGCATTCCACAGCCTCACTGCATGAACGGAAAAGGAGTAGGAATAGAAATCGGAATTATGGGGTTCGATTTTAAAGATTAGATTTAAGGTGTGAACGAGATAGGACTTCAGGAGGACGAACCAAGGAGAAACGGTCCCGAAGGTAAGCAGGATAGGCAGGGTCTTACTTTGGATCTGGTTAGGATTATACCAATACAAATAAAATAATAATAAAAACGTAAAAGACTAAAGAAAAGAACATAAAAACAACGAAGTCCACCTATAATAAAATGTGTATATACAATAATAACAGAAATTAAATATTAAAAAATTATAAAAATAATATTACCTACAACGCGCCTGCCCATGCCAAAAGGGCCTCCGCCTCAGCATATACTTAGTTGAGCGTAGATACATGGCCAATGCTGGTTTACAGGTGGTACCTTACAGTGACTCACGGACGGCGGTACCGCCGCTCAATAAGAAAAAAGAAATAAATATAGAATTGTCGAAATAAAGCAATAATATTCTCCAAGTGTGTGTGTGTAAAGTTGTGATTTAGAATAATGTATAGATTAAGGCTAAGGAGGTTCGCCGCCTCCCCGGAGATCGTGCGGTATCCGGATCATTCGGATCGCCATGACCCCCTGAGATCGGCTCGGGCGCCGCTCAGCAGCGGCGCCCGAGCGGGCCGCCGCATCAGATTCGGCGCCCATACAGGGGCGCCGTAGAGGGCTATGGACGCACGACCCCCGAGTATAACCTCCGCGCTCCGGCAGGAGACGTTTGGCCCCCCGACCGAGGTTGGGTAGGAGACGCTTAAGCGCCAACCCCGTCCTTTCCAACTTAGGAGCCAAATGTCGGAAGTGCTCTACGAAGTTCCACCGACTGTCGAAGATGAGTCTCGGGTACTTCTTCGTCGTCTCGACGCCGATGGTAACCCTCCGGGTGAGTCCCCAATAACGGCTTCACCTGGAGGTGGCGCGTTCCCGCACATGGCCTCGGACTTGTGGAGCGCCACCTCCAGTCCCAGTTGCCGGATTCTTTCAAAGACTGTCGCAACCAAACTAAAACCAAACCAACCTCCCGTGCGCTAGTACCAGCGTGTCGTCGTCGGCGTAGCATATGATGCGATGCTAACGCCGTTCGGGAGGTCGGTGTGCAGAACCCAGTCATAGCCAATCGAGTCGATTACACGACGAAGATGGGCACCCGATGATAGCGGAGTACCTCCAACATGCAGCTCTAGGACAGGGAGTTGAAGGTGTTGGCGATGTTCAAAGACACCGCCACTACGACCTTACCTCTGGATACTGCAGTCCCCGTCGTGAGGTCTCTAACGCGCATGATGGCATTCACCGTGGAACGTCCTCTGCGAAAGTCGAACTGGCCGTCCGATAAGTACGGCCCAAGATCCGACAGGTGCGCGACGAGGCGGTTTGAAATAATTCTTTCGAAGACTTTCCCCACCTCGTCGAGCAGCACTATGGGCCATTACGCGGACGGAAAGTACGCAGGGCGTACCGTATTCCTCACGAGGACCAGTTTGCCCGCTTTCCACAACAGCGAGAGCTGGTGGAACTGGCTGGGATGTTAACGTTAGATGAAGATTTTTAAACAATTTAGATTTACAGTAGTAGCAGCTAATATTGAAAACCCATTAACTATATTTCTATTTATTTCTAGGACGTGAACATCTAATCAACGTTGGAATTCTAGCAAATGACACTGGATTCAGGGATATTTATGATGAAACAAAATACCCGACAGTTTCTTTAGAGTTTCTCTATATTTCTAACTGGTTCTTAAGCACTCTAGATGCTAACGCTGAGTAAGTAAACTGAGTTTTTAATATTTACTTCCCACTGAGGTAAGTTTTTTAACCACTTTTAACTTATTACATGTTTCTGGTTCAAATAAAAATGGTTGAGTTGATTCTATCGATCAAGGTTAATGTGTGAGTGTACAAAACATCACATCACACCAACAGCTTCTTCTCGCACGTATAAAGTTTGGAGCATAACAAAAAAATAATAAATTAATCACCACGCTAGCTTAATGCGGGTTGGCAATTTCAAACTTATAATAAACTAGCTTTTACCCGCGGCTTCGCTCGCGTTTCAAAAGGATGAAAAGTAGCCTATGTGACATATACCAATACACACAGCGCCATCTATACCAATACTTTTGTTTTCCCTCGGAAATATCAATTTTTTCCGGGATAAAAAATAGGTACCCTATTATTTAATGGACTTCTAACTTTACGTCTGCAAAAAATCAAAGCAATCGGTTTACTATTTACGGCGTGAAAGCGGAACAAACAAACAGACTCACTTTCCGATTTATAATATTAGTAAGGATTAGAAATTATAAGCCCAGTTTTCCTTACGAAATTATCGTGTTTGTCAGTAACTAACTTGAAAAAAATCACATTGGTAGGTTTTTACCGTTGCATTGATAGGTTTCAATCTACACCCTCATGCATGAGAAGCGAGCGTTTTAAACTTCGAGGACACCACGACCGACATAATGTCAAAGTTACTACCATACCTACTCGCTAAGCCTGGTATGCTTTTAGTTGTACCTTTCCAGGGATTGAGAAGTGAATAAGATTTTTATTTTATCAACAGAGATTAAACTACCTGGCTACAAGGGATTACGGATTTTGTTCCGATCGGGCAAAGCATTACTGAGTATTTCAATTTTCGAAAACCCTTTGTAGCACTGAGTCTTCATTGACTAATTGTCTTAGGGTCGGTCATAGCACATCATAGGTCATACAATGCTTTAGTGCCTACACCTCCGAGAAGCAAATGCAGTGATGTATGTTATGTTGTTAACAATAATCTTCAATAGGGTAGATGACTAATTTTTATTGTAATATCCGTCTGCTAGATTATTTTAAAACATTACACACGTATTTTTTATTTGTTTACGAAATCGAAGTTTCGAAGATATAACATAACATAACATAACATCACGCCTTTTATCCCCGAAGGGGTAGGCAGAGGTGCACACAGAAGTAACACCCACTTTTCACTATTTATGTTATGAGTCCCATGTAATAGGGGGTGAGCCTATTGCCATATACCGGGCGCATTTCCAGACTCCGTGCTACTACTGAGGATTTTTTAAAAACCCAGTAATACTTTCGAAGATATATTGATTTGAAATATCGCGTGACGTCACTTCTATGATCGTTTTATACATAGAAATGACGTTTTAGCTCCCACTCAAACTGTCAAACACCAAGCGGTCACCGGTGACCGCAACCTATTGTTCTATAATTGTGTCTACAAAACCGGTACTCGACGAGTTAAACTTTGATTCGTTTTATCCAAGATCGTTTTCTTGTATGCCAAAATAAAAAAATACGTGTCTAAAATTTTTCATTACCTAACTGACGGACTAATTATATTTTTAATTTTCATACCCTGGCATCATCTCTATTCTCAACTTTCTTCTCTCACCCCGCAGAATGTACGACGAGGATGGCGATTATGTTGATGAGATCAATATGTTGAAAATTAAGTCGATACAGGAGTTCTTGAATGAAGATAACAATAGAGAATACTTGGTTCAAGGACAGTTCAGGCAACCATCACGAAAGATCGACCATAGTTTCGATAAAGAGGTTCGTATATGTTCCATGTACCAAGTTCATGCTAATTATATGGTAATATTTGTTCAGGTGTTTGTACTTTTATACTATGGTTAATTCGACTGCGATAGTGTAGCGGTCTGGTGAATGGCTGCTATGAAACTTGTCACATATCCAATTCCCATTCCCATTTTATAATACCTATCGTGAGACGTACTAAATTAATTGAAACACTGGTTTACTCACCTGAAATAATGAGAATAGCTCTAGTAGTTTCGAGCCACATCGAGACTTCTTCATGAGCAGCGCGTGCGGACGCGGCGACGAGTTCCTTGTGTAAACTTGAATGATTGTTGTTCCCTTGTGTTAACAGAACATGGGCAAAATCTCAGTAGTAGCATGGACTCTGGAAATGTGCCCGGTATATGGCAATAGGCTCACCCCCTATTACATAGGACTCTTAATATAAATAGTGAAAAGTGGGTCTTACATTGTACAGTGACATTAAGTGCCGTAATGTGCACCTCTGCCTACCCCTTCGTGGATAAATGATGTTATGTTATTATCTAAAAAATAAGATACGTGAAAGCTTTTGTAAACTAAAAAGTATTAACTAGACAACGCCTAACTACAAATCGTAGATACAAAAAATCAAGTCAAGACTGTACTTGACCTTGAATTGAAACGGTTATCGTTTATGAACAATACAACATGTTTCAATTAAGAACACATTTATTCTTTCCAGACTGCATACTTGATGGCCAGCAGTTTAGATGGAGGGGATGATTTTGTGACCAGTGAATTAGATATGGGCCGTAATTTAGGCATAGCCCCATATGTACACTACGTTTACTACTGCACTGGAAGAAATATTACAAATTTTAACGATTTGCACGATTATATGGACAACGAGGTAAGAGTAATTATGATTAAGTATCTGATCACAAACCACATAGCAATAGTCTTTTTTTTATTTTTATGGTATAAGTCGGTAAACGAGCAGGAGCACTTGATGGTAAGCAATCAGCGTCATGAAGTTAACCATGGACATCTGGAACACCAGAGGCGGAGCAAGTGCGTTACAGGCCTTTTGGGATTAGGAATTTTAGGATTGTTGGGGGTTCAGGGAGTGGGGATGGGTGGGAGGGGGTAATTGGGCCTCAAATAACCTCACTCACACGACGAAACACAACGAAAGCGTTGTTTTACGTCGGTTTTCTGAGAGGTCGTGGTATCACTCCGATTGAGCCGGCCCATTCGTGCCGTAGCATGGCTCTCCCACACTTGAGTCTTACAGAATAAATAAAAAAGCTTTGGTAATTTCCAGAATGTAATAAAACTGATGAACCATTACGAGAATGTTGCGGACATAGAACTTTTGGTGGGAATTTGGAACGAAGTCGTAATGAAAGGAGGACATCTTCCACCAACAATGGCTTGCTTAATGAACGACCATATACTCAAGATTATACAAGCTGATAGACATTGGTATGAAAGACAGAATCGTCCACACGCTTTTACATACGGTGAGCTCTATTAAAAATTTTATTATAATTTTTTTAAACGTTGATCCACACTAAGCCTTTGTCCTGTGTCATTTGTGTGTCACATAATTTGACATACACATGACATTCAGACCCGGAACAACAATTTATGAATACCACATAGAGTTGTGCCGTGCGGGAACCGACCTCGCCGCGACAGGTTGCACGGCAGCCATTTGCCCAAACACCGCGCCAATCATTCAATCAAAGATAAATGTATAAGTCATACACCTTACACATGAAGTGTATTCTACTAGAATAATGTATAACAACTATTGTTAACTTCCATGGTTAACTTCTTTTTCTAATCTAAACTCTTCCATGGTTAACTTCTTTTTCTAATTATTCTTCTAACAATTAATATTTGGTCGTAATTAATTGTCTTCTGTACTCTTTTTTTTTTTTGTATCTATATGTGGAGGCTTGTAATTGGCAATTTGTGAATATTATACTCTTAAAAAATCATTTTCTATGTATTAGTCTGTAAGCCTTCTTAAAATAAATAAAATAAAATAAAATAAAATAACTAGAAATAGATAATTGAAGAAATGAGTTTCTTGCTTGTTCTTCTCCGCCCGAAGATACATTTTGGCATGAGTTTAACGACCTTCATGGCATGGTATTATCTAATGAGCTTCACTAACAACCCGAAAGACGGACAATTCATTTTGGCGCTAGTGTGTAATGGATGCTTTCTGCTTAACTTAGATCCAATTCTATTTGAACGGACAACGGCCTTCACACGGATGCATTTAAATAAATGTTCTGATTTTAACTTTAAGTTTAGCCTCTGATTTTGTTTTTCAGAACAACTGCAGGAGATCAGAAAAGCATCGGCTGCGTTATTACTTTGTAGTGTCGGAGAAGGTGTCAAAGAAATTCAACATAACGCATTTTTGAACATCAATTCAAAGTAAGAAACATTTTTCTTTATTGTACTGAATTAGAAATTAATAATATCGTTTAGAAACTGGTTGCATAAGTGTTAAACAGAGGCCTTAGTACAAGTTTGATTTACATACATACATACATAACATCACGCCTTTTATCCCCGAAGGGGTAGGCAGAGGTGCATATTCTACCACAGTACAATGTAACACCGTTTGATTTACGTTTAAAATATTCGAAACGAGTACTCGTTTTGCGCTCTGATTGGCCGGCTAGAATGAAGCAACCAATCAGAGTGCCAAGCTCGAATAACTATCGCATTTGTAACGTAATAGTATCGAGCGCGTTCGGCGCTCTGATTGGCCGACTCAAGTGAACCAACCAATCAGACCGCTTAACTCGCTCGATACTGTTACGATACGAATGCGATATTTATTCGTGCTTGGCCCTCAGAGCGCCGAACGCGTACTCGTTTCAAATACTTTAAACCGTAAAACATACTCGTACTAAGGCCTCAGATAGCCATAATAACGTTTTTAAATAATTTAGATGCATGTTACTAGCATAAAAAATATTTCTAAATAGTATCTTATATAGATTGCCGATTATAATTTTTATAAGACTTGTATATCTGACCCATAACTGTGGAGTGAATAGACACCATTTAATCATTAGATTGAGTTCTTCTATAAGACAATGGCAATGACCCTTATTAACCACACTATAGGATTTAAAACAATCGCCTGAAATGCAGTAGTAACCAATAAAAATACGGTATTAAGAGAATGTAATTCAGAAATTCTACTTATTTTGAAAAAGAAATAATATAAACGCATAACATCACGCCTTTTTATCCCCGACAGTGTAGGCAGAGGTGCAGATTACGGCACTTAATGCCACTGTAATGTAACACCCACTTTTCACTATTTATGTTATGAGTCCCATGTAATAGGGGGTGAGCCTATTGCCATATACCGGGCACAGTTCCAGACTCCGTGCTACTACTGAGAAAAACCCAGTAATACTTTGTCCGACCCGGGAATCGAACCCGAGATCCCTTGTCCGGCAGTCGCACTTGCGACCACTCGGCCAATGAGGCAGAAATAATAATTTATTTTTAATAGAATTCAAAACTAAAGAGGTCATGTATGTATTTATACATTTATGATTAATCATATTAATAGAGGTATATATAAACGTACAGTAATTTATAGAATAATTATTTACAAACTATGTTTAAAAAACCGACTTCAACCCCCTCCACACTTTTTTTTACATCGGTTAAATGTGTAACAAACATTTTTATGAAAACCAAGTTAAAATCGATTCAGTCAACCGCAAGGATAATCGTGCACAAACATAATACAGACACAAGCCATACAACAACTGAAAACCTCTGTATTGAAAGTCGATTGAAGAATAATATTGCCTGTTAAGAAATTTATTTAAAAAAGAAAAAAGAAATCACACAGTTTTTAGATACCTAAACTGTATGTTTTTACCTAACCTTTACCTTTTATACCTAAACTGTATTTAAAAATAAGTTTTTTAATTCGACTCATGTACCAAATGAAATGCTAAAAGATTAACATGTTTTAATTTCAGCAATCAATTAGTCAATTGCCCTGAAATCAGAAATATTGATTTCACATTGTGGGTAGATGACTCATGCTGTGACACAGACAATGCTGCCACAACTGAGTATGTCGTCGAAGAAGTGACCACCGAAGA
>JAZHFQ010000683.1:0-65654 GCA_038387885.1 Spodoptera picta
AGTTTTTCCGTTTCCGGCATAGTAAACAACAGACGTTCCGATTATCACTCATTACAAAATATCCTTAAAAAGTGTTTCGACAAGTTCAAACAGTGTCTACGGCAGTGAAAAGTAAACATTTAGTCGTGGAAAGTGCACTGTATAAAAAAGCCACGCACGAACTATCTTCAAAGTGGCTAAAATATTTCAGTGAAAATACCTCAAACATAACCTCTTAAAGTTGATTTAAACCAGAGACAACATTGTCAAGTGTCAAATGTCAATACAGCCAACATTACAAACATTGACCGATAGAGTGTTGCCATATTAAAAAGTTTCACCTTAAATTAAATTTCACCTTATACATTGCGCGCCAACTTTTAATTACCACAAAAGTAAGACATGGAGAACCAGATGCAATATTTACTGGAAAAAATTAAAGAACAAATGGATAAGCAAACATTAACAATTACAGAGGCTGTTACTCGAAATATTACAGAACAAATGGGCGAAAAGTTAAGAATGCTGGAGGAACAAAACCAACATCTTCAAGTAGAAGTATCAGACCTAAAAGATAAAATCAAAAGATTGGAGGCACAGAAGAAAAAGAACAATCTATTATTTTTTGGAATAAAAGAAGGCAGCGCAGAAGAAATAAATGTAGTAAAAATGATGAAAGAAAAAATTAATACCTACTTGTCACTAGATATCCAGGAACATGAAATCGATAAAGCGCACAGGATCGGACAAAAAACAAGCAACGGATTTCGGCCTGTACTTATTTCCTTCACCTCTAACTGGAGACGAAACATAATCCTTAAAAATAAAAAGAAACTTCCTGAAGGGGTATACATAAAAGAGGACTTCACGAAAGAAACGTTAGAAATAAGGAGGTCTCTGCAGTCAAAACTCGATGAAGAAAGGATCAAAGGCAACATTGCCTACCTGAAAGGAGAAAAGCTTATAATTAAGAAACCATCGGATATACAAAAGAAAGAGAAAAGGAAGAGGGAATCATCCCTCTCACCTAATCAGAGCCAACAACCCTGCTTAGCAGGCCCAAAGAAAATTGCTGCAAAGAACGCTTTCGAGTTTATGACCCGTCCTAGAAGCAACTCACTTAAAGTTAAGAGTAATAACTAGCAATTAAAACTTGCCAACAACCGGAAATACGACAACGATAACTGTACAAACTCACAACCAATAAATCAAACAAAAACTCCCCCAAGCCGGTTGGTCCCCGTGGGGGAAAGAGACCATAACCATGAAAATAAAATACTAAAGATTGGCACATTTAACGTCAGATCATTAGGTTCAGAGATAAGATACATAGAATTAATGTACTCACTACAAAACATAGAAATAGATATACTCGGGATAGCAGAAGTCCGGAAGATGGGATGCAATATTGAAGAACATGAGAATTTTATCCTATGCTATAAAGGAGAAACGCCGGGGTTGCATGGAGTAGGTTTTCTTATCAAGAAAAAACATAAGAGAAACATAATAAACTTCACGGGCCTTTCAGAACGGGTTGCTGTACTACAAATGAAATATGAACATGAAAGTCTGTCAATAATACAGGCGTACGCTCCCACAGAAAGGTCTTCAGAAGAAGCAATTATCTCATTCTACAAAACCCTGGAAAAAGCTTTTTACCTGGTGGGAGAACATGTCCTTCTGATTGGAGATTTTAACGCTCAGGTAGGACAAACAAATATGAACGACAATTTAGTCATAGGAAAATTTGGTTACGGAACTCGAAGTGAGAGAGGTGAAAAGCTAGTACAATTTGCCTTAGAGAACAAACTGTCGATTATGAATACCTTTTTCAAAATGAGAAAAAGCCGTAAATGGACTTGGCTATCCCCAGATGGAAAAACAAAAAACGAAGTAGATTATATTTTAGCAAACCAACCCAAAAAAATAAGAAACATAGAAGTTCTCCACGGCTTGGGATTCAATTCAGATCACCGCCTAGTAAGAGCTACTTACCTTCTGGGAAAACAAAAGAAAACTAGGAAAACTTTTAAATCACAGCCCAAGTCCTTAAAAACAACAGAAGATATTAACTGTTACTTGAAAAGTCTAGAAGAAAATATACAAGAATTGAAACTCCAAGACGACGACCAGGACGTTCAGATGCTATACAATAAATTAGAAAACGCCATTAATAAGAGCATGTCACTAAAAACGCTAGATTCGAAAATAGACAGAGTTGGAAAAATTGTAAGTAAAAGTACCAGGAACATGCTGATAAAACGAACGGAGTTAATAAAAATGAAACAAAAAACTAAAGAAACAAAAAAAGAATTAAGTACTCTTTTTAAGACAACAAGCAGAGCCATCAGAAGAGATTATCAGAATTATAGAAATAAGATAATAGAAAATAACCTTTTGAAATATAGAAGCTCGAAAAAAGCCTACAAACAGCTGACAACGCACAAAAATTGGATACAAACCTTAAATACTAGAAACAACGAGACAAAAACAAGAGACGACGTGATAAATAGTGCAACAGAATTTTACAAGGCATTGTATACAGAGAAAACTGGCGTATCTTTTACAACTGACATAAGTAACACTTTACATACCGAAATAATCAATCAAGATATAGATGTACCACCAATAGACCCCTTGGAAACTATCCACCATATTAAAAAATTGAAAAAAGATAAAAGCCCAGGACCAGACTCTATACTCAACAATGCTTTGAAAGCAGGTTCCCTGCTTTTAGCACGTCCTCTCACCCACCTATTCAATAAAGTTCTTGACACTGGGCAGGTCCCAGATCAATGGAAGAGATCTGATATAGTCTTACTGTACAAAAAAGGGGACCCGAAAGACGTAGGAAATTACAGACCTATAAGTCTTCTTTCAAGCGTGTACAAATTATTTATGTCAATTCTACAAAGCAGATTGTCTCCAAAAATCGATGAATACCAGCCGTTAGAACAAGCTGGCTTTCGTTCGGGCTTTTCTACAACAGATCACATTCACGCTATTCAACAAGTGATAGAAAAACACAAAGAGTTCAACAAACCACTATATATAGCTTTCATCGACTATGCAAAGGCTTTTGATACGATCTCTCATAACTCTATATGGGAAGCCCTGGATCACTGTAAAATCCAAGAAAAATACATAAATGTATTAAAAAACATCTACAAAGGAAGCACCAGCAGGGTAAAACTGGAAAAAAGAGGAACAAATATACCAATTTTTCGGGGAGTAAGACAAGGAGATCCTGTTTCACCAAAGCTTTTTATAGCGGTACTACAGATTATTTTCAAGAACTTGCATTGGCCATCACACGGAATAAAAGTAAATGGGAGGAGGCTAACTCATTTAAGATTCGCTGACGACATTGTGATTTTTGCCGAAACCAATGACAAACTAGACGAAATGATAAGCACACTGAGAGAAGAAAGCGAAAAAGTTGGGCTCATAATGAACCAAGATAAGACAAAAGTAATGACAAACAGCAAAACCACCAACATCAAACTATATGGCAAAGCACTGGAATGTGTAAATAACTACATATACCTTGGCAAACAAGTATCATTCAGTAACAAGAATGAAGAAGAAGAAATAGAACGGCGAGTGAACATTGGCTGGAAAAGATACTGGAGCCTAAAGGAAATTCTAAAAGGGAATTTCCCCCTTCACCTGAAGAAGACTGTAATGGATGCTTGTATTCTTCCAACTCTCATTTATGGCTGCCAAACATGGACGTATAACACAAAAATAAAAACAAAACTAACAAACTGTCAGAAAGCGATGGAAAGAAGTATATTAAAAATAAGAAAAAATCAAAAGATAAGAAGCAAGAATATTAGAGAAAAAACTAACATAATAGACGTACTTCATTATGCTCGTACACAAAAATGGCGATGGGCTGGACATATAGCGAGATACACAGACAAGAGATGGACATTAGAAACCACAACATGGAAAGGACCTGCGGGGAAAAGAAATAGAGGCCATCCAAGGAACAGGTGGATTGATGAGATAATTCAAGTAGCTGGAAAAAATTGGAGAATAAAAGCAAGAAATAGAAAATTGTGGAGTAAGCTGGAGGAGGCCTTTACCCAGCATGGGGTTCCAATGACATAATAGTTATAGTTATTTATATATTAAGAGAAAATGTTATTTAAGGTTGTTGGAAATAAATTGGGCTTATTATTATTATTATTATTATAATCTAAGCCTTAGATTATGCGACCTCTATATACCTCTATAGAGTAATGCCTTAGATTCTAAGGAGAGAGATTATTTTAGAGAAATTTTAAATAAATATGTGAAATAATAATAATAATAACGGGTCCCCGCTACTGGTGGTTGTGTGCGGCGCATGAAATGGTCTCAAACCATAAATGAGAACGTCATGCGCGCATACTACAGTGCTACAGAGGGAGGGACTAACCTCACGGCGTACCGTGAAAGGATGCTGTCTCTGTTTCAGGTTCTTGAGCCATCTATCAACGTCTCGGCCCAACGACTGTCGGATGAGGTGCGGGTCATCCAACGCAATCGCAGATTGGATGAGGCTGCGCTTGATCGGCTACGTCTAGAAGCACTGCGCAATCTTGTCATCCCCGCACCACCACAACACCACGCCAACCACCCCTATCGTTGGAGTGGAGGATGACAGGGTTGAACAAGTGAGTACTCAGTACAATGAACGACTGAGGAGTGCTTTGGAGGATGCGGTTCGGAAGTACAGACTTGCTCCTACTAATTTAAGACCGAAATTACCACGTTTGCCCATGTGTAGAAAAAATAGGGCGCTGGTGAGTGCCTTGGATTCGCTACTTAAAAAATATTTTGAGAGTACCGAAAACCTCTATGATACACACTCAATTTTGTACTGTGGGGCGGCAGCTGTTTGTCGAGTGGCTAATGTCAGATTCCCAAATCTTGACGCAGCAGTCCGACCAAAACCAGCAGTACCTGCCTGGCAGTATAGGATAGAGCGTCGTATCAGTGAGGCCAGGGTACTCATTGGCAAACTATCCTGCTTCAGGGAGGGCAATACTCGCCCTAGAGTGATGCGCTTTGTAAGACGTGCATTTGTGGGGACTGAAATCAGTCCTCATGAATACCTGTCGCGTGTTACAGAGCGCATCGACTTCCTGAAGCAGAAAGTTTATGCATGTGCAAACCGTATCAGACGGTACAAAAAAGAGTGGAGCGCTATACTCAGAATCGCATGTTCTAAAGAGATCAGAGGTGGGTATACAGAGATTGGAAACGATCCAACCAAGATGTGGCTGACGGGCGGCGACCGGACGATGATGCCACTAACACATTTTGGCGCAAAATCTGGTCGGTGCCTGTTAGCCACACAGAAGGTGACTGGATGTTTGATGTTAAGCGAAGGTGTGAGACTATACCAGAGATGGAGGAGGTAGTAATTACCTCCTCTGATGTAGCCAGTGCAGCCTGTTCGGTCCCGAATTGGAAATCACCGGGTCCGGATGGACTGCACAATTTCTGGATTAAATGGCTCAAAAGTTCACACGTTCGCTTAGCATTACACTTCCAGGCAGCTTTGGATACTGGATCGTTACCACAATTTCTAACAACAGGAGGTACCCACCTGCTCCATAAATCAGGTAGTTCCACTGAGCCCAAAAATTATAGACCAATCACATGTTTACCAACGGTCTATAAACTTCTTACATCCATTTTGAGGACAAAAATAACAAAACATATTAAAAATAATTCCATCATGTCTTTATCTCAAAATGGATGTAGGGAGGGGTCTCGTGGAACTAAGGAGCTACTCCTCATTGATATGGTTGTTAGCCAACAGGTTCGTCGGTCCCGAAAGGATTTGTCTACATGCTGGATAGACTACAACAAAACATATGATTCTGTGCCACATACATGGCTCCTGAAGGTGCTGGAGTTGTATAAAATAGATGTAACTTTACGCGCCTTCTTGGAGTCATGTATGAGGCAGTGGAGTACTGTGCTTTGCTATCCGGGATGTAGACAAATCCAAGGGAATGACGAACCTGTAAGGATAGTACGAGGAATATTCCAGGGTGACAGCCTGAGCCCACTATGGTTCTGCTTGGCCTTGAATCCTCTAAGTACTCTACTGGAGGATTCAGGGTTAGGCTATCCTTTGCGGAGAAGGGGTCTAGTTATATCCCACTCACTTTACATGGATGACCTCAAGTTGTTTGCTCCAAACAAGAAACAATTGATGGAACTACTGAATATAACTGAAAAATTCAGTAGTTCCATCAGAATGGAGTTTGGAGTGGACAAGTGTGCGGTCATGCATGTAAAGCGAGGAGGGATTGTGGAATCTGAGTGACTAGAACTCTCAGATTTCACAAAGCTGAGATTACTCTCCGCAAATGATACATACAAATACCTGGGTATGTCAGAAGGATTAGAATGGACCGGACATGAAGCAATCGTTACAGGAGCGCTTCTTTGGTCGCCTGAATAAGGTACTGAAAAGTTCCTTATCAGGCGGAAACAAGGTGCGAGCCGGTTTATTACGGTTGGGTCATGCCAGTCCTAATGTATTCTTTTGGCATACTCAAGTGGACTCAGACTGAACTTGACACCCTGGATAGGCGAGTCCGGACCCTGCTGACTGCAAATCGCATGCATCACCCTCGTTCGTCGGTCATGAGGTTGTACATCCCGCGGAAGTGGCTTATTAAATGCTAAGACCCTTCACAACCGTGAGGTGTGCAGCCTCAGGGAATATTTCCTGAAAGTCAACGAGGGTATGCATCGAGAAGTAGCAGCGGTGGACAATGGATTCACTCCACTATCCTTGGCAAAAGAGAACTGGCGCAAACCTGTGGTACTGAGCGTCAATGATCGCAAGGAGATATGGCATAGCAAAGCTCCACGGACGCTTCTTCCGGGCCCTTCATGGGCCCAGTGTAGATTTTCTAGCGTCCGTGTCTTGGCTACGATTCAGTAATCTCTTTGGAGAAACTGAAGGATTTGTCTGTGCAATTATGGACGAAGTTATCCTTACGAATAACTACCGGAAATATATAATTAAGGATGGGACGGTTGACATATGTCGGGCATGTCATAGTCCTGGTGAATCCATTAGACATATTATTTCTGGTTGTGGTCGTTTGGCTAACAGTGAATATTTGCATAGGCATAATCAAGTAGCCAAGATTATCCATCAGCAACTTGCTTTACACTATCGACTTGTTGAGTCTAAGGTACCGTACTACAAGTATGTGCCCGACCCAGTTCTGGAAAATGACCATATCACATTGTACTGGGACCGGTCTATCATCACTGACAGGACTATTATAGCCAATAAACCTGATATAGTGGTGATAGACCGACAAGTACGCCGCACGATGATAATCGATATCACTATTCCTCATGATGAGAACCTCGTGATAGCTGAAAAAGATAAACAAATCAAATATCTTGATTTGGCTCACGAGGTTGTCGACATGTGGAATGTAGATTCGGCTATCATTGTGCCGATAGTCGTGTCGGCCAATGGGTTAATCCCTAATAGCCTCGACAACCACCTTAGGAGGCTAGCGTTAGGT
This sequence comes from Spodoptera picta, assembly GCA_038387885.1. NCBI lineage: Eukaryota > Metazoa > Arthropoda > Insecta > Lepidoptera > Noctuidae > Spodoptera > Spodoptera picta. The sequence goes on from JAZHFQ010000683.1 coordinate 7,539, forward strand.
AGTTGGGTCAAGGGCCTGATACAGAAGGCAGTTTTCCTTGAAACGGCGCGCATTGTGAGGAGGTTTCTGTCTCTGAAGCCCTAACCACCGGTAGCTTGGACCATGCTCCCGCTACTGGTCGGCTCCTATTTCTTATATTTTTAAATATTATTTTTTATTTTACAAGTAGTATTTAGAAATGTAATTTATAGAGAATTTTAAATAAATATATGTAAATAATAATAATCTTTATTGTACACCAATTTGAGACAGTATATCCAGGACAAATAAAGAAAATAGGGTCGCCTTTGTACGCCTTATCGCTAAAAGCGATATCTACCAGGCAACCTTTGGGTGGATAGAATACTATAGTAGGATATTAAATGAGGTAGTTAGAGGTATAGCTTGGCGTACTGAGGTGCTTATTTATATAATGTAAAAGTGAAAACATTAAAAAACAAATTTATTTACTTCTAATATAGAATGATATACATATATACACACATACATACATACATACATACATACATACATACATACATACATACATACATACATACATTCATACACATATACATATACTAATACATACATAAGTACATTTAGAAACAAGATACAATGACAGATAGGTGACACTAGGTGAAGAAACAGCAATGAACTACAGTGTAGAGAGATAATGCTCCCTCACGCGTGTCTTGAACGTGACCAGTGACTTACGTAAAATAATGTAACGAAAACTTCTTTTTAAACAGTCTTTTGTTAGGTATGCAGGATTTCATTTGATTATAGGTAAACAGAATAGATGTCTTCAGATAGAATGAATGATGAAGTATCAGATATCTGCTTAGTCTAAAGAAGGAAATAATATTATTACCGGTGCTCGTATGTTTGTGATTGACCTGTAAAGAACAACTTCGCTAATATTATAATTGCGAATTTCTGTTTGTTTGTCCACCTTTTACGTTACAACGGAGCATTTTTTAAAGTATGGTTTTTGGATCTGGGTCCGCAAATAGTTTATATGTATACGAGACTGGAGAAGTGAAACCGTGAGCAGATAAGTGTGGGAGAGCCATGCTTCGTCACTAATGGGCCGGCTCGACCGGAGTGATACCACGGCCTCACAGAAAACCGACGTGAAGCAACGCTTGCGTTGTGTTTCGTTGTGTGAGTGAGGTTACCGGAGGCCCAATTACCCTCCCCTTCCCCAATCTCTCCAATCCCTGAATCCCCAACGATCTTCAAACTCCAATCCCCAAAGGTCGGTAACGCACTTGTGACGCCTTTGGTATTCCGGGTGTTCATGGGTGACGCCGATTGCTTATCATCAGGTGATCCGTCTGCTTGTTTACCGGCTTATGCCATAAAAAAGATAGTATGCATTTACAAAATAACTATATAGTTCAGTTTTCGAAATACGGTTGATGGATGGGAAGACTGTATAACGTTTTTAAAACTATGTCTTTAATTATATCACAGCCTGACCTCTGATAAAGTCTAGAGTAGTCTAGACCAAAATACGTTTACGACGTGCATCGGTAAACAGTCGTAATATTTCGTAATTACATGTACGTCTGGTAATCTATTATTAATTTAAACTGCAAGGTTAACTTTACACTAATCTAATCTTGAACATCAAAGAACTTCGTTAATACGGAAATCGAGAAATTTGCAAAACTCTAAATGGTGTTGTAAATTATGTGCTTTAATTTCTTCCTGTGTTTTGGTTGAACACTGGTGAATGAATGAACTAGCTCTTACGTCTTGTGTAAGTATTACATTCACAACTAACTAAATTAAAAAAAAACATTTATTTAAAATCATTATCAAGGTTCAATAAATATTTAAATAGTTTAACATATGACGTATATTAAAGTAGACTTGTAGAGCTGCAATATAAGGCATCATACACTGCATGATATTACGCATACGCTCAATGTAGCGTGTGAATCGTTCAGTTGGAATCTCATTTAATTGATATTGAATATTCAGAGCATTCAAATATTACATGCCACGTGCAGTTTCCAACAAACCTCTTTGATAAAATATTTTCATAAAGTAGATACAATAAAAAATAAAACATCGACCATTTTCCAATCATTTTCTCAATGACATTGACGCGCCGTCAGTACAATTACAATTACAATTTGTTAATAAATCAATTAGGGAAATTAATATTGTTCGTAAACCTTAAATATTATAAGCTAATTAATATTGTTATAAAGTATTTTCTGATGAGATAAAAATGTGTTCGACCATAACTCAGATTAGTGACACTGACAAGGGATGCAACGGCGAAATAGTTTAACATTGAGGACTGCTGACAGTGTGACTTCGGATCCCCTCGATGTGGCACTCTCGAAGCCCGATGACGAGCTACTGTTCTACACGGCGAGCGTACACTTCCTTCGTAAACGTCTGGAAGAGAAGAGCCACCGACCATCGAAGCCGCAAGAGGCCACTCAAAGTTGTTGCAACTTGAGTCGGCCGCCCGTCCCTCTTCTTAGTTCTAGTAGCGTACATAAGATAGCAAAAATAGAGTTAGACCACCATTCTCCTGTGGGAGAAGGCCCATCGCTGTCAATGCAACAAGTACTGCCATTTCCGAAATCAAACGAAAACGGTTTCCTCACACGTCTGAGGAACACTTTCCGCAAGTTCAGGCGGCCCGCCGAGGCGACCGAGCAGCAGACGGAGGAATCTGACACCAAAAACATATCCAACTTCAAATTCCCCAGATGCTCGCGGCTACGGGACCCTCGCTCGTCATGTTTAGTAGAAATATCGGAGGAAAACTCTAATGAAAACATAAGAGCTACTAATGTAAGACATGCAACAAATAGTAAAGGTGATCTGTTAGAAGAAAAAAAATGTGTGACTCGCTGTAGAAGGTAGATTTGTTTGTTTTGTATTTTTATTATAAACTGTATTGTATTTTGATTATTATTGACCTTTTACTTAATTTATTATTGATATTTTTATTTATACCTATAATTGCCAATAAATAATATAAATTCATACACGTTTCATATTAATGAATTCACTATTATAAGTTAGAAAAAAATAAGATTCCTATTTTTCTTCGAAAATTAACACATGCGAATGTTCTTTGCTCTCGTATGTACTTATCAGTATGATAAATGACGCTTTATGACAAGTCATCATCATGGTTTTATATCATGAATAAGCTCAAAACCTGCTGACTTATAACTTGGTTTATACACGACATTCTTGCCAAGTAGTGTTAGTTTTCTTTCTTTAAACAAAACTACACTTCCCATTCTTGTATGATTAAACTAGAACCCTAGTGTCATCATGTTGTGACACAAAGAGTATAATAAGTATATGTGACATCTACTCGTAGGCAAACGTGGGCCGTGTCGCATGTTCCAGTGTGGCCGACATTTCAATACAATCGCTTGGAAGCCATACATCGCGCCCTCCATCGGCTGTCGCACGAGTTGTCGCCCGGGGGCGCGTCTTGTGACGTCACAGGGCTTCGCGGCCATTGCTCCTGAGACCTGACTATACGATGAACATGATTGATAGATGCTATATTCATAAAAAATGTTCCAATTCACTTAATTTGGAATAATATAATAATCATATTTATGTATATGACTCCCACACTATAAACATGTGCTAAATATATTGTTTTATTCACCCCATTTTCGTTTACTGGAACAGTGTGGTAGTCTTTAACCTCAGCTCAGAAGAATATGTTGACTGTCGTAGACTCTTTGTAGATAATAACAGCTTTATGATTTTTGAGTAGATTTCTAGATTCATCTTCTGAAATAAGTTTGATCTGGATCACAATAACAACGTGTAGTCTGTAAGTATTTAGATTTATATTCAATCATTGCGATCATAATAATTAACGAAAAGTGGTTGATTTGATAAGATCTCTTCTACGTTACGTATAGTTGTTTACACCATGCTTGTCCTTTACGCCTCCACTTGATGACAATATAAACAAATTAAAATAAATAGAAGTTGGATGGAAACATCAAAAAAGTTGGTTGTATAAACAAAATTTATTCATGTACTGGCGTGGGTATTGTAAAGGTCTAATTTGTCAATGACAGGAATATTGTAAAGTTCAATTCTGAGAGCGCACTCAATTACTTAGCTTCGAGTTTCTGATGGTATATTTAAAATACTCTCGTTCTTAAACACTCGTTGATATACTCTTGCCCTTAATGAAAAGGTGCAGAGTAAATTAGTCCTTGTCTGCTAAACAACTGTTTGCAAACATTACCTATTATCATATACCAAGTTTCTCATGGAAATTGAAACTACAATAGTTTAGTAAGTAATTAAACTTAAAAGGTTGTCTGAAAGAAATCACCATTGTGTGATAAGACCGTCCATTGTACGCATATTTACTTGAATTGTTTGTTTTAAGCTACTTAAATGTGTACAATACCTTAATGCATATATAAATAAATAAATAAACCTTAGAAGTACGGAATTAGGGTTGGAATATACGCTTTCTTTCACGATCTTGATAAATATTAGCACATTAGTAAGAAAAGTATATTGTACCAAGAGCTTGGCTCTCTTGGGTCAGATCCTTTGAAGATATTACTCAGAACTTTGATTTATAATTCTTGCATATCAAAACAGCTTATGAAATTCATTAGCAGTCGAAAGAAATAATAATGTAATTAAAGAAAGCTAATGACCTTACCAATTAAAATAAAATATAGAACATCAAACACAAGGACAAAGTTGCAAAATAACATTTGTTAATAATAAACAGTACACTCTGTTAACAAGAATTAAATATTTGTTCAACAAACTTCATTTATTTTCTTAACAGATAATTGAAACGATCACATTTATTTATATAACAATGTACCTCTATATTTAGTTTAGTTTAGTTCCGGATATATAAAATCTTTCGTTCACATGTGAACATCAAATTGTTCAGTTGAACAGATGTTCAATTATGTGTTACTAGCTTTTACCCGCGGCTTCGCTCGCGTCGCAAAAGGATAAAAAGTAGCCTACGTGATATATATACCAATACACATAGCGCCATCTATACCAATAATTTCGTTTTCCCTTGAGAATATCAATTTTTTCCGGGATAAAATTAAAAGTACCCTATTATTTAATCCAGACTCTTAATAATAATAATACTAAAGGCTTTCGACACTGTCCCTCATAGTTGGCTGCTCTACATTTTACAGCACTATAAAATTAATCCCGTCATTATAAATTTCTTAACAGTAACAATGAAACATTGGAGCACTACATTAAAAGTAGGTAAATTAATAGAAACGGAATCCATATCCATTAAGCGAGGAATTTTTCAGGGTGACGCCCTAAGCCCACTCTGGTTTTGCCTTGCTCTCAACCCCCTATCAAATCTTCTTAACTCCTCTGAAAATGGTCTCTCAATACAGGATACTTCTGCTCCAACTTTAAAATTGACACACTTGTTATTTATGGACGATATTAAACTATATAGTAACGATATAGCAGGCCTCCACTCCCTTGCAGATCTTACACAGAAATTCTCAGAAGACATTAACATGACATTCGGTATAGATAAGTGTAAAACTTTTACACTTCGAAAGGGACGACACATTGAAAGTAACCCATACACATTAGAGTCTGGTCAGGAAATAGATCCAATGTCACCAAACTGTACTTATAAATACTTAGGTTTTGAGCAATCACATCAAATCGATCAAAAATACACCAAAAATAAAATAATCAGCAAATACAAACAAAGACTCAACATGCTAATACGATCGCAGCTATCATCTCGTAACCTCGTGAAATCTATAAACTCATTTGCTATTCCCGTACTAACTTACTCTTTTGGCATTATAAAATGGACAAAAACCGATCTCATCAAACTTCAACGATTAATTAACACTTGTTTGACCACCAATAGAAAGCACCACCCGCGGTCCTGTGTACAGAGATTGACACTGCCAAGAGAGGAAGGAGGACGCGGCCTCATAGATATAACAAACCTACACAACCAACAAATCATCAATTTAAGAAAGTTTTTCCTGCAGAAAGCTGAGCAATCTCCTTTTCACAGAGTGATTTCACAACTTGACGAGCACCACACTCCACTTAATTTGCAATCCTCTGACCCGCAGGCTAACGAACACATTGTCAGTAAAACAGATAAAATAGCAGCTTGGGCACATAAATCTCTCCATGGAAGAAATCGCCTCGACCTGCAGCAACCTCATGTCGACATGAAAGCGTCGAACGCGTGGCTGCGGCGAGGTGAACTCTTCCCTGAAACGGAGGGATTTATGGTTGCCATACAGGATCAAGTCATCGACACTGCTAACTACCAAAAATTTATAATACATAGACCTAACTACAATGACTCTTGTAGACGTTGCCATGGTGCTTCGGAGACCATTCAGCACATCACGGGAGCATGTAGAGCCATAGCCCAAACCGACTATAAACATCGCCACGACCAAGTTGCTTCAATAATACATCAGTCCTTAGCTATCCAAACAAATTTGATAACAGAAAAATTAGCATATTATAAATACAAACCACAGGCTGTGCTAGAAAATGAAAACTACAAATTGTATTGGGATAGAACCATAATTACAGACAAAACTATATACAATAATAGACCGGATATTACAATGTTAGACAAAAGAAATAAATTAGTTTATATAATAGACATTGCCATATGTAACACACACAACCTTGTAAACGCACACTCCGAAAAAATTGCAAAATACACAGATTTATCCATAGAACTAAAAACACAATGGAATGTTACTCAGACCAAAACTATCCCAATCATATTATCCACTACGGGAGTTATTCCAAAATCCCTACACAATAGTCTCAGCACATTACATATCAGTCCCTCTACTTACCTCCTTCTGCAAAAAGCAGTTATTTTAAATACATGCCGTCTTACTCGCAAATTTTTAAATACCTCTAGTTAGCTTTTAAGTTCATTTAAACGCACTTGGCTTCGGCCCGTGCTTCTTTAAACCCCACCAAGATGGGAGAAACGTAAGAGTTATCGAGGAATAATACTAATAATAATAATAACTTACTGACTAAAAACCACCGCGTTCCTTCTCCTGCACGTCTAGCCGGTGCCCCGGTTACCCGTTAGGTTCTCCGCGACTCAGGATTTTCTCCTGTGTCGTGGATACGTTTACAAACATACAAGTTTACATACACAAGACACCCAGACCCGGAACAACAATTTGTGGATCACACAAAGTGTTGTTCCGTGCGGGAATCGAACCCGCGACACGTTGCACGGCAGCCGGTTGCCCAGCCACCGCACCAACCGAGCAGTCATTGAGGGAAATGTCTCCCTCCTCCTCCCTCGCTTGAATCCAATTCCGATTGATCGACATAGGTGTTGTGAAATTTCATACTCTTGAGTTGTAACCTTGTAATTAAGCGCTAGCGCTAGCGCCCATTGCATCCGTACTGCGTGGATATTTAATTAACCAAATGGTATTGTGTTTGGCTTTTTATTCCTTACTCTGAAAATAATTTTAACAGCTACGATACCCCTATCGTATAGTTTTATAGTTGTAATTTGTATAGTTTTGACATTGAATAATTAACGAGATACTATTGGATTGAAATTGCATTGAAGTTGAGATTGGTTTCAAGAGTTAGCACCCTGTTCAGCAGTGGAAGTATTGTGGTTGATATAAAAATGATGGTATTGTAGGATATCGTCTTGTCATTAGAATGTGACTCGCCGTGAGTCTAGTGCCTAATTAGGTACCTACTGAAATAGTGAAAAGTGGGTGTTGCATTGTACAGTGGCATTAAGTGCCGTAATGTGCACCTCTGCCTTCCCCTTCGGGGATAAAAGGCGTGACGTTATGTTATGTTATGAAATAATGATTTAAGTAACAAAACTTCATTTATTTTAAACTTTTCTATTATTGCTAAGCATACATTAAGCAGTACTTGAATATAAAAGTAACTTACGAACGAAACGTGTATTTACATCTATCACAGGTTTTTTGACGAATTCTCTCAATGTTCTTAAAGTTTACTATAGGCACAAAATAAGTCGAGAAAACTAACTGACTTTTATCATTATAATCGACACAAAGATAGTTTAAACATGGAAAAATCGATAAAATAAAAAAAAATCAAAGAAAAAGTAATTACGTAGACTAATCGTGTATAGTAAGCTTTAACTTTTTAGTAATTACATCATGAAGAACTTATCTAAGAACAAAAAAAAAACAAATATATTATCTAAATAACCAACTGATTCATATGAATAATTGTAAACTATTGCTTTCAGGTCAAAATTAAACAAGTATTAGCTTAAAAAGTTGCTATCATATGAATCAGTAACTACTTTATCTTACACAGCTAGAAATCTCAAGTTAAACTCCAAAAATAACTAATCTAACTTAGGAATGACAGAAGAAAAAGCTATAATGGGATCTTAAACGAATTTAATGATGTAACATACTGATTAACATAATAATATTTGTTGTTGTAAGACCCGCCAGCTAATAAATATCCAAAATTTATTATTACATATAACTCTGTAGAAAAAATCTTATATTCGTTTATAATTAGTCCCATTTTTCAAACACGTAGGATTAACATTTTGATACCATAAACCCAAATTTATCCAAAACGTGGATTGGCAGACTACCTATTAAATTACTGAACTACCAATTCTTGAGTAAATCAATAAGAAAAAAATAAAATACTATGTCAAAATTTCAAAACTACTCAAGTAAGTTTTAATAGCACACAAAGCTAGGCGTAAAGACAGAAATAAACCAATTTGGCTATTTTAATACCTATACCATGTAGTATAAAACAGTGATATATAATCTCTATTTAAAAAAATATTATCCGCTTTGTTATACTAATCCAGATAGACTCCGAGAATAATTTAATTAATTAATTATTCTAATATCCAAATGCACACAAGCCACAACAATACAAGAACACCACTCTCATAACACTATTAAAAAGTCCAGGACTCGTTGACTATCATGAGTTTTAATACAACTTAACACCTTCTGCTTTCAGCTGCCTCACTACCTCTGGATCCACTTCTTCTTCACGGAATTTGTACCCATAACTGATGACTTCTTTCGCCACGTTAAAGTTCTTCTTCAAAGAATTTAACCAGATGGTGTAAGAGTAATCTGGCCATTTTCCACCGTACCTCTCTGGCAAGTGCTCTGGGTCTATGTGTTTGTGCAAGGACTTGTAGTCGTGGCCATGGAAGTAGATCCTGGAGCGCATGGAAGCGTTCAACAAGGGTTTAAAGATGTTGTAGATCTTGTCGAACAGCCACGAGTGGTTGATGATGTGAATGGCATGCGTTGTTAGCGGGAAACATGACTGGAAAAGAGATGAAATATATAATTAATTTTTATTTTTATTGAAACAAATGTTAATTTAACCTGCAGTATTGGGTAGGTGAACCACTTACAACACTTCTTAATACTTAATTAAGTATTGTTATTGCATCATTATACAATATTATCATATTCTACTAAATCATTAGCGAGTGATTGGGTGACTTTTACACCAAAATGTTTATAATACTTGTAATTAAAAGTGAAACCACTTACCACCATAAGTTTGACTATTTTGGATGCGACTGAGGGTGTGATCTGCCACGCGTGCTGGGTGCCAATATTTTCCAGGTCAAACACAGCTACTCCACCCAATATCTGCGACCTCTGCTCCAGCAAACCTAGCTCCATAGCCATGATGGTCGCTTTGAACAAGTCTTCCACGGGTACCACCTTCGGGTTCCAACAACCTGGAAACAGTGAACACAATATTGGTTATTGTAAAATTTTGATATTAGTGTATAACCGGATTGCTGCTTCAAGCAAAAAATCTAAAGGGAACGCAGAAAAAATATATACTACTAACAATTATTGTTTTGTACAAAAGTTATATTCAAGTGGAAAAAACTTTATTCGTGTACCAGTTATTTACGCAAACCGGATAGTGTAACGCCTTTTTTTTCAATTGCAAAAAACTACCAGATCTTACTCATAATGGGCCTAACTTTGAGTTAATTATTTTTCAAACACCATAATAAAATCAACTTATGAATACTTCACACGGTAATCTAAGTACATAATCATTCATATCAGTAAATTATGCGTACCATTGTAATACATTGAATTAGAATTATATACTTTTAGGGTCCTACAGTAGGTTAATGATACAACTATGATCGTAAATTGAAAGATAACAGAATCGAACCTATATTTTGTACCCATTTCTAACACAATCTCGCTCATGTAAATGGAGGACCATATTGTAAGGCGTATCTGGGTCAAACAATCCTCTTGCTACCTTTATTTAATGAAGTTAATGTTATTTCGTACGCATCCCAAATTATTCTGTATCTCTACTATAGTTTCGGTATATTCGGTATTTAAAAGCAGCTGAGATTATAATAGTAGTAGTAGTAATAACATTTCATGTAAGTAAAAGAATGAAAGTGCTATTCCACATAATACTAACATTACCAAGTGCCTGAAAAATAGGCCTGTGTCGTAAATTTCAAAAATGGTTTATTATGTAAATTTATCTGTATTATCCCAAAAAAATAATATTTCATGATAAAAATTATATTTAAAAACATATTTTAAGTTTAAAAAAAAATTAATAAAATTTTTTTTTTGTTCTTTATACTCGGGCGGGAGAAGTAATTGGACGATTTTCCTCCCTCAAAAAAATGCCTGGACATTATATCAAACTGCTTTTCATAGGCTGCCTAACTGCGCCTGCGATTTAACGAATGGATAGCCAGTATTAAATAATTTTGATTACAATAATAGTAAAAATTTAAGGATACAATGTTATTAAGTATATTTCTCTTACCTATTCTATAGAACAGCAGTCTACGTCCGCCTTGGTCCCTGTATGGAGGGACGGTAATCACACCAGCATCTCCAATTTTCCTTAAGTCAAGAGGGAAGACATCCTTGAACAATTCTGGGTTGTCTTCTTTGAATTGATAGTAGTTTACAAGCTGGAAACGTAGAAACCAATATATAAATACAACATATAATATTTATATGCAGGAAAGACTTTTTCGAACCGAAGTTTTTTATTTCTCATAGAGATGCGCTTTTGCACATATTAGAAGTAACAATTTTCTAATAAGATGAGAAGTGAAACTACACTGATTCCTCTACACTCTACATTGAGCTCTAATACATTGGGTATTCTCTATCCCCAAAAGAGAATTTTATTAAAACTTGTATTTTGTCAGACAAGGAAATCGAAACCAAAACTCCTTGTTTAGCTTCCGACTACATGACCAACGAGGTGATTTGGAACTGACACAGGAAGTTTATACCTACTAGCATTTTACACCTACGTTTGTAGTAATAAAATATAATAATAATGACGCGCAACATTTTAACAATAATATGATTTATTAAGACGTTTATGACTTTATAATAATCATAAAACTCCAAAACTGCATGGCTCATTATAATAATTTTATTGGTTCTATATGTGATAATATATAATGATTAAATCACTGTAAGAATAGATGTTTCTTATTAGATAATATATGGATTCTAATTTGAGACTTTTGTGACTCTATTTTTAAATAGAGTTTATTATCTTTAGATAATAAAGTCCAAATAACAAAATGTCAATACAACACATCTATTATTTCATGACATTATTTACCATCATATACCACTTTTGTTTTGTATTTTAGTTTTTATTTGGTTTTTGGTTTTATTTATACCATTTTAATATGTCTATATGCGATACTCAGAAATATTTAAAGATTACTTGAACTATTCCTTAGTAACGATTTTGTTCCGAAAATAATTGTTAAGGAATGGGTTATGTAGCCATTAAATAACTCTGGGTACGTAGGTTTGTAAAAGTTCACCTTAACTAGGACTTAAGTTAACCACCTAATTCGCATCGGAAAAGAAAAATCTATATAAGTCTATACTTTCAATTTTTTAATTCAATAACTTGCTAACAAGGCTTCTTAATAATTCGTACAAATATGGACATTAAAACTGTACCTACTATCATCAAAGCAAACAATATCTAATGTAGACCTATTATAATTATAGATCAACCCACCTGATTCATGATTTACAACCAGAATTAGATTTGTGAAAACAAGGATTAAGTATATTTCTGTAAATCTCAATGAATGAAACGAAATCTATGGTAAATACAAAACATGATAGAATAACTTTAAATATCGATGTTGACGTCACCATGTTGACGTGGGTAGGAGTGACCGCTATGAGAACGGTAGACGGTCTCTACGTCAGATTTTTATTTATCATTGATACTTGAATAAACTCATCAGTTTACATTCCTAAATATAAACGTTTTGTTAGTTATCTCTTTCAGTCACACTTTTAACTGGTTGCGTATATATTTTATTCAATTATACTGAAATGCTTAAAACCAATGCAAAGTAATTTGGAGCATACTTAAAAAATTGAATTTCTAAGAAAAGGTGGTTAGTTACAGTGATCACCAAGACTGAAAGAGTTAAAGACACAAAATAATTCTTCGTATTTTTACTTTGCCGACGATGCAGATTTAATAAATTGGTAATACTTAAATCCGATTTAAGACTTAGAATTTATTATTTGCCTAGTATACCATAACATCATCATTTATGCCCGAAGGGGTAGGCAGAGGTGCACATTACGGCACTTAATGCCACTGTATAATGTAACATTCACTTTTCAGTCTTTATGTTATAAGTCCCATGTAATAGGGGGTGAGCCTATTGCCATATACCGGGCACATTTCCAGACTCCGTGCTACTACTGAGAATTTTTTAAAAACCCAGTAATACTTTGCCCGACCCGGGATTCGAACCCGAGACCCCTTGCCCGGCAGTCGCACTTGCGACCACTCGGCCAACGAGGCAGTCAACTTTTCAGTCTTTATGTTATAAGTCCCATGTAATAGGGGGTGAGCCTATTGCCATATACCGGACACAATTTCAGACTACGTGCTACCACTGAGAATTTAAATTTAAATTAAAACCCAATAGTACATTGCCCGACCTGGGAATCGAACCCGAGACCCCTTACCCGGCAGTCGCACTTTTGCGACTACTCGGCCAACGAGGATGTCTAATATAAAAGACATTAAAAATACCGACACTTGATTACGAAAACAAATAGAAAAAAGAAAAAATATTCATCGATTAGAGTAACATCTGACTAGTCAGCCAATTCGTGTTTAAAAATAAACGTACAAGACTAAATTAGGTACAGTTCCTCCTTACCAATTAATTAAATTTATTTAAGATATTCAATATCAACATTGGCATTAAATACATATTACTAACATGCATGTTTAACCTTTTGGCAAGATATCATATACTCGTCGAGTACCGTCATTATAGACACAATTATAGAACAATAGGTTGCGGTCACCGGTGACCGCTTAGTGTTTGACAGTTTAAATATTTGGTATACAATTACCAAATAGTGTCTGTAATTAGTCAATCATCTTTCAGTCCGTTCTTATTCAATAGATAATTAATTTCGCAAAGTATAAACATGTATCAATGAAACTGGATCACCCTTTACAGCTTTTCAAGTTTTAATATTTTGAAACATATTATCATAAACCTAGTTCTGGTTCAGAATTAATTTTATGAATATATGTATATGCTTAAGAATAATATTGATTTATGAATGTTAGCTTAGAAATACCAGTGATTTATATACTGATAGTTCAGGACATTTGGTGGACTCATAACATAACATAACATCACGTCTTTTATCCCCGAAAGGGTAGGCAGAGGTGCACATTATGCCACTATACATTTTAACACCCACTTTTCACAATTCATGTTATGAGTCCCATGTAATAGGGTGTGAGCCTATTGCCATATACCGGGCTCAATTCCAGACTCCGTGCTACTACTGAGATTTTTTTTAAAAACCCAGTAATACTTTGCCCGAACCGGGAATCGAACCCCTTGCCGTCGGCAGTCGCACTTGCGACCACTCGGCCGACGAGGCAGTCTTGTTGGACTCATAAGTATGTATATGTACCTCTATATTCTATCGAGTATGCACACACAAGCCTGATTCTAGGCAAAGCATTCAAATTCATTTTTTTTGTGGTAATTCAATTAATGACAACTACTCGGTCTATTAAGTATAATAATAGACTTACCAATCTATGAGCCCTCCTCGGGATAAACTTGCGCGCGCGCAGGAATTTGATTAAAAATTCGTCATCCATGCGATGAGGGGTACATTCACCACGTTCTGAAATAATTAAAATCAAATACGTAATCATCAGTAAAAAATACTTGTATGATTATAATTAGTTATTTCTGAGGTATTAAAAGTGTCTGTCTCTGATAATATAATAAACAATTTAAAACTTTAAGACATTTCGTTTGTATTGCCGAAACTAGTCAAATATTGAAATCATTTCAAATAAAAACATATCCGCATCGAATTATAAAATTGGGATAATGACAGGGTTGAAATGAAAATTAAAAATTTAATTAGTCCATAAGTTAGGTAATTAAAAATTATAATAAAACAATACTTAGATAAAACGAATCAAAGTTTAAGAGTGGGGACTAAAACGTCATTTCTACGTATAAAATGTACATAGAAGTGACGTCACGCGACATTTCAAACCAATATATCGTCGAAAGTATTCGTTTATGTAAGAAAATAAAAAATACGTGTTTAATGATTTAAAATAATCTACCAGACATACATTAAAATAAAAATTAGGCATCTACCCTATTATATTATTGTTGTTAAGAACAACTTTAACTTTCTTTTGTAAACTTTGACCTTCTCAAACTTGAGATACAAAAAGAGCCGTTACATTTTAAAATTTAAGTTATCGGTTTTTGGATGAACTCCTTTTACACTGACATTTAAGATTTTCTTTCGTCTGTATATTTTTTTACAGCACTACCCATCGCTTTGGTTTATATATTCGTATGTAGTGAATGCATTAAATGTCGTGTTCGTACCTTCAATAAAAACGATAGCTTATTAACATGTATCAATATATTATCTGTTACTGGAATAAAATTTTCTCTAAACAAGTTATGTGCAGAATCTTATTGATTTGCTGTACACAAGACTGTTTATTGAATCCATTTATGCTTATATATATATATATATCGTTTATTGAACTTGTTTACCTATATATTTTATATGAATTCTTTCACTCTCTTAACGAGGATTAATTTATATATCGTGTCGATATAAAAAAGTTATAACAGATTTACAGACTACAGCATTTAGTAGCGTAGGCGTAGCATATTAACAAAATATGAAAATTATGTTTGCTCTTTCTCGAATCCTGTTTTTTTTTTCACAATAAAGATGAAGTCGCATCGTTTTCTAGCCATATTCGGTGGACTGTCATTTTTATATTCATTTACATAACACGAAGACCAATATATTTATGATGCAGCGCAGAAAATTAACTAATTAATAAAATAAATAAATAACATTTCCAAGTACACCACATAACATTTTTACTGATTTCATTATATTTAATTTATCAATAATTGTTATACAATTTATACAACTATAACTAAATTTAATGTTCCAATAATTCTGTATTTATATAATTAGTAATTGACATCCTAATGTATTTTTTTTTCTAAATAGATATGGACCCATTGAATCACTTGTAATTTTTCTGTATGTTTTGTTTACCGTTTCATTTTTGCATGTGGTGTTAACCTATAATTAATTGTTGCACTTGTTAATGTTTCTTTGGCTATTTAATCAGTAATGTATATAATGTAAACAATTGGTGGTTAAACAAAATAAATAAATAAATAATATCGCACTATTTACATCACGACGCCGGCGTTATGTGTAAATTATAATCAGTTAACCACATATACCTACACCCAGTAACCCTCTCACTGAGATAAATCAATTATCATAATTGCCTAACTTCCATATTCTAACAGGCAGTATAACAAAGGCTAGTGTATCCTTCTAGCCAGACAGGTCAATGACCTAACAATGTATCCACTCGCATGTATCTAAATAATTTCCCTACATCATGGTCACGCAACATCGCTTCCTAAGGGTCCTGTGCCATTAAGACATGATGGCCGTACGAATCTGCACTTTAGGTTTGTTTTGATCCACGACAACCAAGTTATCTTTGTTTGGCTCGTTGGTTACGAAATCACGATGACACCAGATAAAATATTCCCTGTACCAATCACCATAAGCCTGGTGATTAATGCTCAAACCTTCTCCATATGAGAAGAGGCTTTGCTCAGCACTTATAGGCTGTTAATGATGATGATGACGGCTTAAGACTGATTGCTACAATACAACTGCACATTTTGTTGTTTGTGCGATTTAGTCGTACGACCGTTGTGTCCCAATGAATAAGGGCTCTAACTTTAGAGGCTCGACTTTTTGTCAACACTCAACGTTTGTCAACTGAATAATGTAAGGGATGACTAGGTAAGGGTAGTTATGCTTTTGTTTCCCCAACCACAAAAGTAAATGAGACAGCTGCGTTCTTGAAAAGGGTCGCGGTGTATAAACAAGTTTTACGTAATATTTTGTAAGCTTTAGTAACATTTTTTGGTTCAAAATTGTTATTGTATTCTCAGTGTAAAGGGCTCTGAATATATGTGTTTATTGTGAACATGATTATGATAATATCGTCATATAACATTCATTTAACATTCATTTATCTTTCTCCAAGCTTTGCTGGAATAATCAACGCGACACTTAAAGTCAAAACTAGGACTAGAGTTTCGACATGTTGTTCAAAATTAATGTTTTCGTATCGCAATATATCATGATTAGTATCCTTTCTTAGCACGTCGTGATATGAATCAAACCAGCTAGAACCAAAGCTCGTTGCTCTACTAATCCGTGTCATGGTCATGACCGTCTTGTCTCCCGTCTCGCCCACATCCTATTGTTCAACTATCTATGCATATTAGCCGCTGCATTGTGCAATACAAAATGTTGTTAAAGCATTTATCGCAGAACTTGTCTCATCAATAAAAAATATATCTTTAAAACTTCGTATGCAGTTGTCTTGATCACTGATAAGGCTTTCGTGACCTAGTTAAATAATTTTATATTAAGTAATAGGTACCTTTGTATTTACGCAACGTGTATACTGCAAAAAATATTCAAAATTTTATCCTAAAACTCGCCGTTGCCCGCGAATTCGTCCGCGTCGAATATGAATGTTAGAACCTATCTTTGTTTGTTTCTATTTTCCAAAATAAAAGTAGCCAATGTTACTCCTTAGTATATCAGCTATCTGCCATGATAAAAGTCTTGCAAAATTAGTCAAGCCATTCCAGAGATTATCCGGTACAAATGGACACATAGACAGCCAAATATCGTAAAAATCCTATTTTGGTATGTGTATCGTGTGTATATTCATATGCATGTAGTAAACAGTGTTTATTTTAATATTACAAATAGACACTCTAATTTTATTTATCTTATCTTAAAATGTTTTTCAACAGTTTTACCATATTTTCATTTTTTTATTACATCTCACTTACGATTTATTGGTCTGATAAGGTAGCATGTAGTATAAATAAAAAAACAGTACGCGGACTTAAAATATTAGTTCAAATATCTGATTAACTTTGTGGCATATTCATAACATAACATCACGCCTTTTATCCCCGAAGGGGTAGGCAGAGGTGCACATTATGCCACTATACAATGCAATACCCACTTTTCACTATTTATGTTATGAGTCCCATGTAATAGGAGGTGAGCCTTTTGCCATATACTGGGCACAATTCCAGACTCCGTGCTACTACTGAGAATTTTAAAAAACCCAGTAATTCTTTGCCCGACCCGGGAATCGAACCCGAAACCCCTTGCCCGGCAGTCGCATTTGCGACCACTCGGCCAACGAGGCAGTCAATGTGTGTGGCATATTCTTACAATATTCATCTGCTCCAGTCTTTATAATCACCATAACATTTTTCCACTGCAATAATTAATTAGAACGTAATTGAATCCTGTATGTATATGTAAAATACCAGTGAACACGTGCGTGTCACTTAGTCACCAGGTAACCACAACAAAGGACCTCGGATTGTAATGGACAGCGGTTACTATTACAGTTTTTTTTTTTTTTTTTTTTTTAAGGGGGGAAAATCATCGAATGACTGCCCCCGCCTGGGTGAGGCGGGAGGGAGTGTCAGACTCTTACTGACTAAAAACCACCCCGTTCCTTCTCCTGCACGTCGAGCCGGAGCCCCGGTTACCCGTTAGGTTCTCCGCGACTCCGAATCGGCATCGGCCCTATTGGGCCCCATCTGTGGTGGTCTGATGGCTCTTTGAGGCGCGCGCGGAACGCGACGCGCCGTACGCTCGGGTCTGTTTCTGGTCGGACGGGGAGCCACCCATGCTCGCCGTCCGCAGGCCCGCGCTTACGGTGGCCGGAGATCGTCTCGCGATCCCCGACGCCCGGTGTGTCCTTCGCGATGGCTGGGTTGCGAGGAGGCAGCGCTTCGCTGCCTCACGCGTCCCGCCTCCTCCTTAGCTAGCATCACTGCTTCGCAAAAGGAGGAGACGGCATCCCAGTCCCCCTCGCTCCGCATCATGGCCTGCACTAGGCCCGGACGCGAGAGGTCGCCATCGCCGATCACTTCCCTGAGGACACGGCGGTGCTCAGCCCACGAAGGGCATTCTCCCACCGTGTGTTCCACCGTGTCCTCAGGGCGGTCCTCGCAGTGATGACACCCGGGCGTTTCCTCCCGCCCCATCAGACACAGGTACCTCCCGAAACTTCCATGTCCGGTGAGGACCTGCGTCAGGCGGTAGGTGAGGACGCCGTAGCGTCTCTCAAGCCACTCCTCAAAGAGGGGACTTACCGCTGCGATGGCAGCGAGCCCAGCCCTCGGTTGCGACAGTCGTTGCTGCCATTCCGCCATGAGATCGCGCCGGAGCTCATCCCGCCACGCACCTATTTGGCGCGGCAGCGGGGTTTCGCCCCGGCGACGTGCCTCCGCGCGCATGCCGTACACGCGCGCGAGCACCTTCGCCTCCAGATCCCACGGCGGTAATCCGGCAAGGAGGTTCGCCGACTCCCCAGAGATCGTGCGGTATCCGCGGATCATTCGGATCGCCATGACCCTCTGTGCCATGAGCAGCGTCCGAGCGGGACGCCGCAACAGGTTTGGCGCCCAAACAGGGGCGCCGTAGAGGGCCATGGACCGCACGACCCCGGCATATAACCTCCGGCAGGAGGCGTTTGGCCCCCGAGGTTGGGGAGGATGCGTTTAAACGCAGCCCCCGTCCTCTCCAACTTTGGGGCCAAACGTCGGAAGTGTTCTATGAAGTTCCACCGACTGTCGAGGACGAGTCCTAGGTACTTCATCGTCGTCTCGACGTCGATGGTAACTCCTCCCGCCGTTATTTGGGACCCACCCGGAGGTGGCGCGTTCCCGCGGCCATGAAAACACATGGCCTCGGACTTGTGGAGCGCCACCTCGAGTCCCAACTGCCGGATTCTCTCAACGACTGTCGCAACCGCTGTCGCCATTAAGTCGGCCGCCGCCTGGTGTGACCTCCCGTGCGCTAGCACCAGCGTATCGTCGGCGTAGCATATTGTGCTAACGCCGTTCGGGAGGTCGGTGCGCAGCACCCAGTCATAGCCGATGTTCCACAGGAGCGGCCCCAGAACCGAACCCTGTGGAACACCGCGTGACATCTCTCGCCGGTTCCACTCGCCCCGGTGACCGGGGTAGCTGACGGACCTGTCCGTCAGGTAAGCCTCGATTACACGACGGAGGTAGGTAGGCACCCGATGATATCGGAGTGCCTCCAAGATGCAGCTCCAGGGCAGGGAGTTGAAGGCGTTGGCGATGTCCAGAGACACCGCCACTACGACCTTACCCCTGGACACTGCAGTCCCCGCCGTGAGGTCCCTAACGCGCATGATGGCGTCCACCGTGGAGCGCCCTCTGCGGAAGCCGAACTGGCCGTCCGACAAGTCCGGCCCAATGTCCGTCAGGTGCGCGACGAGGCGGTTCGAAATGATTCTTTCGAAGACTTTCCCCACCTCGTCGAGCAACACTATGGGCCGGTACGCGGACGGAGAGTCCGCAGGGCGCTACTATTACAGTTTACGGCTTTATTTTTATTAGTATGTAATTAAAGTCAAGTTAAATTAAAAAATAATATTTATTTTTCACTTGCTGAATCAATTCTCAATCAATGAAGTCGTTGGAGGTTTAAGTCCCCAGCCCACTTCTCATGCATGAGAGTGCGGGTTCGGAACTTACCAACGGCAAATACGAATGTGACTTTTTCCGAGTTATGGGTGTTGGGTCGCAAGTGAATTTTCAGTGGGTCTTGTCTGTAGAATGACACACTAACCAACCAAATTTTCATATTGATAACAGGTTTCATTTCCTAAAAGTGGGTCCTGAGGTTGGTACCTTGATTTAAATAGATCTTAGTCCAGATAACTTTGGGAACCACTGCTTTAGTCTTTATGGTAATCGGACCAAACAACTTCCAACAAACCATTATAAATAAAATACATAATTCTCACCCCGTTGGCCGAGTGGTCGCAAGTGCGACTGCCGGGCAAGGGGTCGCGGGTTCAACTGGGATTTTTCAAAAATCTCAGTGGTAGCACGGAATCTGGAATTGTGCCCGGTATATGGCAATAGGCTCACCCCCTATTACATGGGAATCATAACATAAATAGTGAAAAGTGGGTGTTGCATTGTACAGTGGCATTAAGTGCCGCAATGTGCACCTCTGCCTAGCCCTTCGGGGATAAAAAGGCGTGATGTTATGTTATGTTACATAATTCTCACCATAAATCATTTCTCTGAGTTCATATATGGCTTGGAGTCTGGTGCTGGGGTCTTCTCCAAGATGCTGTTGAGCGTACTCCATTAGCTCCGGTGGAGGCTCACCCAGGTCCAGGTCCACGCTGTAGTCCGGAGTGGGTGGCATGATGGCCTGGAAAAAATAGATCATCAAATTATATTATTCAACACTACTTTGTAGTATTAGTACATAGCAAAGTACTTCGCAACCAAAACACCAAATGCCACGATAACATCTCATATACAGGTTTAGATAGATATGAGATAAAGAATATTTAGTTTAATTTTAATACCTAAAATCAATATAATATACCATGAATTCTTGATGTATATTATTTTATTGTAATGTTTCCTTCTAGGAAGGACAAGGATTGATCTTAAGCTTTAACCAGAGCCATGAATTATTATAATTAATTATGATTGATATTATATGTATGTGCATACGTATAATTAGGAAATAATAAAGTCATATTAATTAGTACGCATACATGCTAAATAGTAAGTTTAGTATAATTAGCTATACGACTTATACACAGATTATAATAAATCAATGCCTAACCTAAGCCTTTTTAATCTGTCTGAAGATCGACCTTGAGCTCAATCTGATGTAGTATGGAACTTTTTTTTAATATGTAATACCTAAGCAGTCTTGGATATTAGTTGTTTAGTTAATATGTTAAAACTAACGTGTTTTTATATAAAAATAATCCATCATATTCATAAGAAGGATCAGTAAAACTATAATAAATGTATCAGACATTTATTTTGTATTTATGAAACATATATTTAAACATATTGTGAATTTCGATTTAATATTATTTATTCTTAGTATAAGAGAATTATGATATCCCAATGGGTAATTTATTCGGCCCGGATACCGGACGAAGTTGCCAAGAAGCGGACGAAAGGTTTCTTTGTTTTTCCTGTGTTATTTACGTTTTTAATAACATTTCAAGGAAGGAAAAGTTATATGCACTTTGTTGGCTGAAGTTAAAAAAGAATTACCTGAAATTTACAGTTTTATTTGGCAGCGCTATAGACAACCTTCAAAATTATTAGAGGTATATAAAGACAAAGTTTTGGATTCTGCGGTAGGCTGCCAACAAGGTGATCCTCTTGATCCAGTCATTTTCAGTCTGGCCATTCACCCTATTATTCAGACGCAGATACTGTTTTCCATGACTTACAGCTTCTGATCTCTAAATTTAAATCCATCGGATTAGAATTAAATATTTCTAAATGCGAAATTTACCTTCCGGACAAAATTATTGACAAACAACGAATTTTAAACACTTTTTCTACCGTAGCGCCGAATTTAAAAATTGTTGATAAAAACTCTTCTTCTCCTGGGTTCCCCAATTTTCGAAAACAGTTTCTCTGATTTCATAAACGAGAAAATTAAAAATTTCTGTGACATTTCCGATAGACTTTCCAAAATTAATCTACATTGTGCCTTTACTTTAATTCGCTATTGTTGTTTCGGCCCAAAATTTATGTATTTTCTGCGTGCTTCCCCTCTGTGGAAGCATCCGCATATTCTGGACTAAATTGATCAAATTATCCGTGACACCTTAACTTCACTTTTGAATGCTTCTATGGACGATCGTGTTTTGCTTCAAGCCACACTACCAATTCGTTTTGGTGGTCTAGGCGTCCGCAAAATTTCCAGTGTAAGTTTACCGGCGTTCATCTCTTCTGTCCACAGCACTAGTACTTTAACAAAAAATATTTTAGCCGGTGTTGACGTTGAACCCGATGTGCCGTGTCTGTCCGACGCGATGAACGCCTGGACAGAAACTTGTCCCAATACAGCCTTGCCTGTCAACCCTTCCTCCCAGAGACAATGGGACGAGCCGCTTTGCAGGTTGGTGCATAATAATCTAATTAATACCAGCACCAATCCTGCGGAGTTAGCTCGCCTATTGGCTGTGGGTGAGTGGGAATCAGATCTCTGGCTTCAGGCACTTCCGTCATTCAATATTGGCACGATGTTGAATGACTCAACTTTTCAGCTTGCTGCTTGCTTGCGTGTAGGTGCACCCTGTGTTTCTCCGCATCGCTGTCAATGCGGTGAGATGGTCGACCACCTCGGCCACCACGGCCTATCGTGTAGCAGAAGCGCGGGCCGGATAGCCCGACACGCCAGCATTAACGACATCATCCGTCGAGCTCTTGTCATCGCCGGTGTACCAGCTGTTCTGGAACCAAAGGGTTTGGTACGCGACGATGGTAAGAGACCCGACGGTATGTCCATTATGCCCTGGAAGCTGGGAAAGTCTTTGGTGTGGGACGCAACCTGCGTCGACACCCTTGCACCTTCTCATCTTCCAGTAACGGCGAGTTGTGCTGGTTCGGCTGCTGCCTCTGCAGAAAACCTCAAGCGGCGCAAGTATAACAACCTTGCTGGTAGTTATATCTTTGAGCCGTTTGGGGTTGAGACGTTAGGTCCATGGGGTCCGAGAGCGCTTAAATTGTTCAAAAACATTTCGAAACGCCTGGTCGACACATCTCGTGACCAGAGGGCTGGTCTTTTTCTCGGTCAGAGGTTAAGCATTGCCATACAACGTGGCAATGCTGCCAGCCTTCTGGGTACTTTCCCCACTGACGTCGATGCGGACGAGTTTTTCGATGCCTTATAAATAGTTTATTTTTCCTATAATTAATTTTAATCATAAGTTGTATATATTTAATTTAGTAATATTTTGTTTTAATTTTATTTAAGCAATAGTTGTTATTTAAAAAAAAAAAAAAAAGGAAGGAAAGTTCAAAAAGTCAAGTTAATAGTTGGGTGAACTCCGTTGACTTCTGAATTTCCTGGAAATTCTATAAAAAAAAATAACAAACAAAAATCTCATAATGGAAAACTCATTTCTTTACAAGTCGTAAGTACGTTCTAATATAGAAGTTTTGTTGACCAATCGAAAACAAACACATTTTGTAAGAAAACAGTATTGTTTTCTTTTTAGCCCACCTGTTCATATATCTATGTATTGGTTAGCAGCAGATATACACATACACACCCTCTATATTAATTAGTACCAATAATAGTAACAATTGATACTAAAACTAATTTCCCAATCAACAAGTAACTACAAATTCACAAAAGGTAATAATGATCAAATAAAAATACTAACAATCCAACAGTACGTCCTTATATTATTTAGAAATGGCTATTCTGCAGCGCTTAATTCGAGGTAATCTCATAACTTATTACTCAGAAAATTGCTAAGAAAAAGCAGCGAGCCTGTCGTAACAGTAGTTCGTTATGAAAGATAAAGAAATCACAAAGCTTTACTAAGTGCATTGCGTCAAATAATGCAGCAGTCTTCCTATTACCTAAGGCTTGGGTACTATTTACTTAACTATGCAGATGCACAGCTATTTGTTTCGCAGGATACATAAAGATAAATGAAAAGAAAGCCAACGACGGTATCGTCTTTCGAAATACCAGGAAAACACTATCAACTTATGCTGTATCCAGAAAGGAGAAAGGTTGTGCAAAGATGGGTTTAACTTAACTAACTTTACCATGGGTTGTTAGTTTAGGAAGCCAATATAGCAAATAAGACTAGTAATTTTTATACAAAATACTCAGAAGTCACATAGTTCATAATATGAGCACTCATGTACTGCAATCAAACTTATAAATAGGGTCCAAAGGTTTAAAGAAGTTGTTAATTTATTCAAACACGTATTAATTAATTATATTATATAACGATTAATTCGATTCAATTCAACCAAAACACCTAATTATCGTTCTAATTACCGGCGCTGGTAAATGTATGATAGCTTTACAACATTTAAATATGTATTACACTTGACTACGCCAATTAAGAGCACTAAAATATTTTCTATTTACAAGTAATTGTAAATTTCACGAGAAGATATAATTAACGTAACATTTTTAACCTTTAATAACTACTTTTACCAGCCAATACCAGATACTTTCCGGATAAACAGTGATTGTAGTTATACACATAAAATAAGCGAAAGCTTTAGATTAGCTTTACGACCGACATAAATCAAATGATAAAAACCGTTATTTTATAATAGAGTCGTTAATCAGAAAAGTGCAGCCTGCAGCGTTATCGATAAATTCAATCTGTACGGGGTCCGCGAGGGTAGCTGCAGAGAAAGTGCATAGAAATACGCCTGAGCACGCCAGGGACAGGTTCCCAGTACACAAACTGGTCACGATATGTAAGCAGGAATAGCTTTCATATGGCCGATGGCCGATAATACTTGTTATTTCGTTAGCGAGAAATCGTGTCTCGACTATAACAATTTTCTTTACTCAAGTAAGTATAACAATTTTCTTCTCAGGCTTTTAAAGACAAACCATAAAACTTTTACGTTGTTAAAGACTCTTCTAATTAGATACTCGAACACTTATGTATCTCAGGCTGTGTAATAGTGTAACATCAATCAGTGTTAGATCAGTTACCTGTGTAGGCTGCTCACCTTTCATTATTTATCACTTCATTATTCTGTACCTTCCTCATATTCATACCTTTTACTATTAGTTAGCTCACCTCTTTTCTTTAGTATTTTCTTCTTCTAATAGAATCTGTCAATTCTTTTGTTTTCTAATGTCATAATTTTTCCATTGTAAAAATGTGTTCACATTATATTATATTTTAATAGAACACTTTAAAATATTATTTAATATCCACCGCATTGGTGGACCCTAAAGTAGTGTTTCCCCAAACCTGTTCATATATTCGGAATCGTTATCTTATCTTTATTGTTCAATTTCTATTCAAAATCTTCACACGAGAAGCAAATATTTCTCAACGCAATTCTTATGTTGAATTCAATTCGTTCCAATGCAGTTTTATCTTGATACCGAAACAAAATAATAGTACAGTGTTAGGCAATTATATGTATGGCCTTTTGTTTGTAGTCATTGCCATAACATTACACCATTACTTCATTAGATTTATAGCTTTTGTTTTTAAAATACGAGCCTACATCAAAGGCCATCACAGAAACCGGCAGCAAAACAAATACGAATTATAGTAATATAGGTATTAAAGGAATATTTACCATTGGTAAGAAATTCCATCAACAATCGATGAACAAAAGTTTTACAACACACAGTCACAACAGAAGACGATCGACTACAACCACAACATATGGGTAATACACGATTATAAAATAATCATACAAGTTCATTTTCAACAACTGGGTCATCGATTTATCGATTTAACTTGGTACAACTCTAAATTGCGTTTTATTTTTAATTTTATAGCTGCACATATTGAGGACAGCTTGCAGCGTATGCAATAATACGTTACATAACAAAATCAGAGCTGTTTACATTTTAAAACGAGTTTTTTGATAAAAATGTGACTTTTCATCCCTCCCAAGACATTTTGGTCGAAATATTTGGAAACCTTCATTAATTTATTTCACAACACCTTCGTATTTCGGTTTTGTGATAACAATTTGTAGTAAGTACGGCGTGGCGTAACAAAATAATGTTTGTGATCAAAAATAATATATCAACTCACAAGGTACCCGACGTTACATGCGATGGTCGGTGTTACTGAAAGTAGTAAACAATTAGTTGACGTCATTATTTTTTGAGATAATCGCTACAACGTCGCAACAATTCCTATGAATTTTGAATGAAATAACAAAGTCAATGTTTAATTTTACACGTTTTTATTTATATAAAACACGAACTAATTTTTATTTTTAATTAAAGATACGGAAATAATATCGCGTTCTTTGTTTTAAGACCCCTTGTTTGAAATTAACAGTTAAAATTTCTATTCAATATTTACCATGTTTTGTGGGAACATTTTTAATGTTTCCAGTATACACTAGTAATGATAATTATTATTAATTTTAATCACAATATGTAGGTCAATGTTTTGGACCAACTTTAATATCACAGTTGTGAAATGGACGAGATTAAGCATATTTTATCAAGGAGGTCGTTTTAAATAGATATACTAATAAGTACATGGCATGACATGTTTTTGCACCAAACGTAATTATTCTTCAAGTGTTTATGTGTTTAGATTACTTTAGATAATAGAAAAGTCGTTGACCGAACCATTCCTAAATTTGCCAAGAGCACAGGTGCAAAAAATTTTTTTAATCATCGAAGGTTATTTAAGTAACTTCTTTAGTTTACAAGGACAGATTTATTTTTTTAAAATTACCTACACAATTTACAATTATCTTCAAATGCATTAAAGAGGTTTAATATGATTCAATTCATAATTTTTATTGTACTCATGTTAACGTTTGTGTGAATGTGTATCTACACTAATGAACGGATTTTATGATCTAGAATCAATCACAATAGCATTATCACTGTGCACGACGGCAACGCTAGGCCGCGAGCCGCCCGCGACGTGTTTCGAACTTGTTGAAACCATGACGAAAAGGCAAGTTCAGACACGAACATCAAAGGCGCGCGACGGCGATCCTTTGTTCCGCGCCGCCGCTGCTTGGTTTAAACTTTTTTTTTTTTTTTTTTTTCTCTTTATTGTTTTAGGAATTTTTATACATTATAGTATATGCCAATTCCATCGTAACTTTAACTTAATTAATAACAGCAATAAAAAATACCTTAACATTAACTTAACTTTAACTTTACTTTACTTTACTTAACTTTACTTAACATTAACTTAACATACCTAGCCAATATACTTAAAGAAAGTAACAAAAGATCAATATTTATTTCTTCTTATTGTTGATGAGGCGTAAAGACTCTGAACAAGTTTCTTGACAATTCCGAAGAAGGATTTGACAACATGGTTTAAACTTGCCTTTGAGCATGTACACAAAACACCGTTAATTAGTTCGCAGCGCTACACATCGACACTAGTATGACTACACAATATACATGTGTGGGTAATTTCATATTAATAGATATGTATAGAAACATTCGTCTATCACACACATCTTGGTATTTAAATATCAATTTTGTGTCGGTATACGTAATTATTTAGTAAATAAGTTTAAATAAAAACGAGGGTAAAGATAAAAATAACTTATAACAAACTTTGAATAAATCGAAATCAAATAATGAGCAATCGAGCTATACAATACCCATATAAATATAGTGTTTTCTCATCGTATTTTTATGTTACTGAATGGTATACAATATTTCGATGATTTCATTCACAGCGCGTTTGGCGTAATGGTTACCACCTCCAGTAAAGTGCCGCCGGATCGATTCCAGCATTCACAAGTTGTTTCAAGAATTCATTCATCAAATATTTAAAATTTAAAAATGTTTTAATCTTCTTTTTTTTCTATCCTATTTTTCTAAATCTTCTTATGTTAATTTTAAAAGTATATACTTTATCGCATGATATTTCCCAATTCGACTATAAGCTTTATTGGCATATTGATTAATTATTATTTAAAGAACTTTAAGAACTTAACTGTGGTATGATAATTAATTATTATAAATATTGAATATAAAACCACTTATTTGTATAATAAATAAATTAATTGCAATAAAAGACAGTATTGTTATTTACCGACTGATCTGCTTCTTTTATAGCATGATTTAATATTTCAAAAAACAAAAAAAAGTAAGAAAAACTACATAGTAAAATAAAAAAAGAATCTTTTAGCTGGAATAGAACTCACATCATTGATCATTGAAAGACGATAAAAGCGTGCTCATTAACCAGTCAACCACGAACACTACGTTAATACCCGTCAAAATGTCGGGTCATATCAATGATTGTGAATAGTTTTAACCTTACCCGTGAATTAAATTATAAAAATACATATACCGACACAAGAATGAAAATACCAATGTGAATGTGGTGGACGAATATTTTTATACACAGTAATATGAAATTACCCACACATGTTCACTGTGTAAAAGATAGTAGTGTCGATGTGTGGCGCTGCTAACTAATTAGCGGTGTTTTGTGTACGAACATGATTCCGTCGCAGAGCGGCCGAGTCGCGAGCCCGTAGCGACAGGATTAATCCTGTCCGCGCGCGGCTCGCCTATATAAGGACGCCTCCTTGCGAGGCGCAATCAGTTGTCAATGAAATATCACGCAGTCAGTGTGTCAATGGTTGTCAATGAAATATCACGCAGTCAGTGTATTGTCAATGTATGTAGTCGTTATAAGTCGATCATAGCCAGTCGACCTAATATTGTGAATCTCCACTAGTGTTGTTAACATTATCGTAATAAAGTATATCAGTGTACAAGAGTTTCTCCATTTCATTATACAGTCCACTTGCTCTCCAAAACCACCAAGCTCGTCGAGGACTGATCCACAGCTTGATCCCTCCGAGCCCGCACAATCACATTTGCCCACGATCAGATATAAGCATCTTCCAGTCAAAGTGCCTTCAACTTTAATAACAAATGTTCTGTATTATATTAGAGGTATAATATTTCGTATTAGCTCTAAGAATGCATGATATCTGTGCATTAACAATAATTTCAATCTTTATAGATGTTGTTTGCAATCAAACATAATATTTACACTATAATTACGCTAAACACATTTTGAATGTATTAAAAAATTTATAGTACATGTGTTATCAGATTGCTGCAATAGTATCAAGTCTCGTGATTTATGTTCACGCAAGTGCTGCTAGTTGGTCACTTAAGAAGGTCATTCACATGTGTGCACTACCTACCTACGTAATATATTATGTATAATACATAGTTCCGACCAAATTCACCTTGACAATAGTCTTGTAGCTAAGTATTGGCAAAATAAGTGGTCTATTTTGTTATGACCATGTAGGTACGGCTGCCGATTTTCTACTATTTACCCGACTAAAGGAAAGGTGCTGTTTTTGTACTATATACATGTATAATGTAATATAATATTATACTACGTGAATACATAATTATTTTAGTTTTAAGATGCTGTCTTTCTGCCTCTTTGTTGAAGTAATAGTGAATGAGTTTTGTTGGTTTTTTTACAGTTTTATTACCCAGTATTGGAAGAAAATTTACGTATCAGTTCTTGTGTTTCCTAAAAATAAAATCTGTTTGTGCGTCTAACTGTTGACTGAAAATTAGGTCTAGATGATGATGAAATTAGCAGTTATTTTATTGCATGTCTTTTTTTTCAAGTGTTAAACATTTTTTGACTATGTAATAATTGTTTAGGTATATCCAAGTAAGTGTTAATCATGAGATATTTGGCAACTAAAATATGTATGTTAAACTTATTATATTAACATACTCATGTGAGTCGAGGCCACCATACTAACTAAAGATAGAAATAAATTAATTAATAAATATCAAGGCAATAGAGTGCGAAGATTTTTTGAACTTATCCGATGATAAGAAAATAGTCATGTCTTTTTTTCTTTTAATCCAAAATTTTTTGATTACGCCTACAACATTCTAACCAATTGAAACCTGAACAAGTTCAGCAAACTATGAGGCTTTACAGAACAGGCTACTTAGTTTTTTTGCCACTCAAAACAGGCTTACAAAAAAAAATAACCTTCAAATAATTTAGATCTAGTTAATGTCTACACGAACTAGATTGCCTTTAAGCTAAACCTAACTACTTTTTTAAATCTAAGTAACTAAAAGGATTTATGTAACAAGAATGAAAGGAGAATTTTAAAATCATTCATTTTAACTAAGGTAGAAGTACGTATTCCCGTTAGTGTCCTAGTTCCCGTTAACTAGTCAGTTTTTTACTTTTTGCGTCTTTCTACCAAAATCAAATCAGAATTTGTAAACGGCAATTTATTCTTGGTACTCTTTTATACAATTTTAATAGCAACGTTCACCAAAAAGTTTAATGGCATTAAAATTGTGCAAACTTAAAAATACGTACTAATAAAATTATCTGTAAGTTCAAAGTTCTGTCAGTGAACTACGAGACCACCCCGTTGCAGAAATCATCTAGCCATACTTTGACGGATAAAATTAAGGTAAGAGTGTTAATGTTTATAAAAAGTTTTGTATATTATTTAACGATTTAAACTATAAATTAAGGTAAATCTCATCGAAACGTAAATGTTTTTGCATGTTACATTTATTGGTACTCACAAGCCCCTACTTGCCCTAGTGCCCGGTAAATTCGTATATTTTTTACCGGTTACTGGTACACTATCAAGCCGGTAACATACGTTGCACCGAAACCCGGTATTGTATCCTTATTGCTTTGAAATAGGTCTCATATTCCTTTGAAAAATTAGTTTATATTAAATATTTTCTGCCGGATACTCGGACATGCACTAACAGTTGCATTTAAATCCGTCATGGACCTTATTGCCTTGAGGTAAGTATTGTTTTCCGTTAACTCGATAGAATTTAGTTACTAGGCATCTTATTTGTTTTGTTACCTTGTGTTTTTTTTTAATTTATGGGGCGCACTTTTAGATTTAATAGGAATATTGACAACTGGGCAATATTTAAAAAAAATGTTTCGGACGTCTATGGTGATTGATCTGTTAAACTCCAAAACCATGTTTAAACATGGTGTTGCATGTTTAAACATGGTTTTGAAGTTGGGAACTCGCAACGGATGGGGCGTGAGAATGTTTGTTCCCTCACGCGCCCCGCCACCTCCTTAGCTAGCATGACTGCTTCGCAGAAGGAGGAGACGGCATCCCAGTCACGCAAGAAGTTGCCGTCGCCGATCACATTCCTGAAGACACGACGATGCTCAGCCCGCGCAGGACATACCGCTACCGTGTGCTCTACCGTGTCCTCCGGGCGGTCCTCGCAGTGATGACACCCAGGCGTTTCCTCTGGCCCAAACCGAAACAGGAACCTACCGAAACTTCCGTGTCCGGTAAGCACCTGGGTCTGGTGAGGACGCCGTAGCGTTTATCAAGCCACTCCTCAAAGAGGGGACTAACCGCTGCAATGACTGCGAGCCCAGCCCTCGGTTGCGACAGTCGTTGCTGCCATTCTGCCATGAGATCGCGCCGGAGCTCATCCCGGAGTTTTGCTCCGGCGCGGCGACGTGCCTCGGCGCGCAAACAAAATACGCACGCGAGCACCTTCGCCTCCAGATCCCACGGCGGTACTCCGGTAAGGAGGTTTGCCGCCTCCCCGGAGATCGTGAGATATCCGCGGATCAATCGCATCGCCATGACCCTCTGTGACGTGAGTAGCAGGCTGCCGCATCAGATTCGGCGCCCACACAGGGGCTCCGTAGAGAGCCATGGACCGCACCACCGCCGGGGTAGTATAACCTTCGGCAGGAGGCGTTTGGCCCCCCGAGGTTGGGTAGGAGGCGCTTAAACGCCGCCCCCATCCTTTCCAACTTAGGAGCCAAACGTCGGAAATGCTCCATGAAGTTCCACCGACTGTCGAGGACGAGTCCTAGGTACTTCATCGTCGTCTCGAAGCCCGATGGTAACCCCTCCCCGCCGTTATTTGGGACCCACCCGGAGGTGGCGCGTTCCCGCGGCCATGAAAACATATGGCCTCGGACTTGTGGAGCGCCACCTCGAGTCCCAGGTGCCGGCGATCCTTTCAACGACTGTCGTAACCGCTCTCGTCGTTACATTAGCCACCGCCTGATGCGACCTCCCGTGTGCTAGAACCAGTGTCAGTCAGACCTGTGAAGTTATCCAGGTGACAAAAATTCGTTGATAGGAACTTAAAATTGTCTCAAAGCCGTAGAGCCATAATTGGAACTGAGTAAACTAATTTGCGTATTTATCTGCCTTTAAACATTGAATAATTTTTCGAGGGATCTATACCTTTCCAAGTTGGACTTCTGGTGTCCATAAAAAGCTTGGAGCTGCTTGCTTACTTGACTTGTCTCATAATAAAGTACTCCGGATTTCCTGAATTAACGCATGGGTTTGTGTTTAATTTTGGACCAATAGTCGGCTTGCTTCTGTGTGCTGCTGTATGATTACTTCAAACCAGTGACAACCTGGTCTGTCTGGGTTTTCTTGCTCTATTTTTAACACTATGCAACATCTGCGCTTTAGTTACAGGAAATGACTTTGCTTGCTTTGCATCAGCTAAAATTGAAAAAAGCGAGAAAAAGCTTGGGGCTCCTGATTTTTAAATAATTGAATTACCACACATTTTTTAATAAATATGTTTGAAAGTTTGTATTCTTACTATTTTGTACCTATTGAGAGATTCAGAAATGAGTAAATAACGTATTAATTTTCTTTCAGGTAGCCATGACTGAGAAACAAAAGGCCATATTAAAGGCCATGGACGCAGTTAGAAAAGGAGCCTCAATTTCATCTGCAGCCAGGCCAATATTCCACGGACAACGTTGGACGACAAAATACCCGGCCGCTATTTTATTGAATGTTCCAAAGGACCTACAGTTTTATCAAAAGAAGAAGAAGATCATTAAATAGATGGATAATTTTTATGGCAAATAGTGAATTTCCTGTAACTAAAACGCAGTTGTTAGATAGCGTAAGTTTACTTATTAAAAAATTGAAGCGAGAAAACCCTTTTAAAAATGGCAGACCAGGTCGTCACTGGTTTGAAGCCTTTATAAAGTGCCACCCTGAAGTAGGCCAGCGAGTAGCCCAAAATCTAACGCAAACCCGTGGTTTAGTTCAAAAAAGCAGTTTAAACTGTCAAACACCAAGCGGTCACCGGTGACCGCAACCTATTGTTCTATAATTGTGTCTATAATGACGGTACTTCGTCAAGTACTGTCACGCTCTTAACTCGTCAGTTAAGAGCGTGGTATAAGTAGTGGAAGGCTATTTTTTATGGCACACCTCGAGGAAGCCATTAATTCTATTATAAAAGTAAAAATTTCAGTTAAGTACTGATGTTTTTTTTACCAAAGTTTACTTAAGATGCAACTAAAATATATTACTAGTGTTAACGTATTATTTGTGTTATTTTTAATAAAAAATATTTAAAACGAATCATGCTTTTTTTTTGTTAAATACAAACCCTAATTATTTTCACTACTCTTTTTATTTAAAAATATTTTATTTCTGTGAACTTTAACGTAAAGCAATAGAGTTCAAATTTGCGGTTAAAATTGCCGGATTCCGGGACAATTAAACGTTAACTAGTACAACTCTACCGGATACTGGTACAGTTAGCCCTTTTTGTATTTTTGTTGTTTTATTGTTAATTAACATTTCCATAAGTGTAATAGAATTATAATATACTAAAAGTATACTAAATTATCTAACTAGTCGTATAAAATTTATTTTCATAAGTCTACTTATTTCAGCCTAGCGCGCATGCAAAGTCTGGGAAGTTCATAACTTCACGGTTACTGGGCCGTTTACCTTACCTACATTACAAACTCCACTATAAATTCTATCCATTATTAAGAGTTACGCTGGATACATACATTATATACATTATATATACATATACATTATATATACATTATATATAACAAGCACATACATTATATAATATAAGAATTAACAAATCATAATTAAGCATTGGATCGAACAACTTAAAAAAATATAAATAATACAGATCATTTCAAGCATTTTCCTAGTTTAAAATACGTGGTCAGTTGCCCACAAAAGGTCGGATGTAGTATATATAACCCACAAACAAAGTTATTATATCGAAACTCAAGGTTAAGGCATTCTTTAACAAAGACGTAATTGACTTAACATATGGTGTACCTTGTAAGACGAAAAAGCAATTCATACACAATCATTTAAAAAAAATCTATAATATTTTAAAATGTACTTCTCTCTTATTTCAGTACCTTCTTTTAACCCATGGTATGCCGGGAGCGTAGACATACGCGAGACACAATGTTTTTTCTATTTTGTCTCATATGCGCCAGATAAGAGGTTAATATACTATGATTATTTAAAATATGTATATCTCTGTAATTACGGCCAATAAAAATAATGTTCCTATAGAAATGCATGTTATGGTGGTACCTTTCCTTTCTAATCTAATAAATATTTAATGCACACTATCTGTGTTTAAGATATAAAGTTTTGCTATTCATTTACCACTACCATATCCGCAGCTTTCTTTATCATTGTTTATTGCTATATTATTTTCAACCACAGCTTTAATTGACAGTTCTTTTGGTGAGACTATAAATTTTCCATTATGATGATGATGACTGAGTTTCCAAATTACTAAGTATCCAGTCAGGTCTATCCTTAATGAAACAGAGCATTTATTCTGTATTCAATTAATTGTTCTTAGATATGGTATTCATTAGTGGCCGATACGATATCTATTTCTAGGCCTGCTTGCTCTGTCCTTGCCTCGTATCATTATAAAACTATAACTCTCTATATGTAAATCCTCCCTCCCTCCCTAAGACCTCCCAAGATAATTTGCTATCTGATACAAAAATTATGGACCTTCTTCGTTCGAGGTCCACTTAAATCTATGAAGGTTACTTGCGAAATAAATACTACACCGGACACGAAATCTATACTTTGTTTGGGTACCAATTACCTACTCATATTATCAACTAGTGAAAAGGTTGTCGGTTGTATGTGTAATTTATTAACAACCCGCCATAGGGTTTTTTTTAAGGGGGAAAATCATCGAATGACTGCTCCCGCCTGGGTGAGGCGGGAGGGAGTGTCAGACTCTTACTGACTAAAAACCTCCCCGTTCCTTCTCCTGCACGTGGAGCCGGAGCCCCGGTTACCCGTTAGGTTCTCCGCGACCCGCCATAGGGCTGGAAACAGCGATGTTTCCAATTCAATCCAAACATCCAAAAAAAAATGCTAGGTTCCAGCGACGTTTTGGTTATTGTTTTATATCGTAAAAATCCTATCTCCATCAGCAATCAGAAGAGAAATGCAATTCGTTTAAGCCTGCTGATTGGTGAATGCTAGTGAAAAATATTTGCACTTAGAAGTGCCTAGGTATAGAAGCTAGGTATAGATACATTAGCTTACGTCTTATTAAAATGATACTACATGAATATAAAAGCCTTATACTGTTGTATACCTTGTATTTACCTCTATATTGCAATTTCCTCATATACGTAGGAACTTTTATTATATTACCTACTACAAGATTTACAACAAGTTTACAACCATTAAAGTAATTTCCGTACTTTTAACATAAAACCGGACTAATAAAATTATTCACATCCTCATACTATAACGCTATATTGTTTATATGGTTATACAAAATAATATTATACATTTATAAATGTAAACCACGTCATTTTTAACGTAAGTGAAACAGATATAGGCTCATTTGGATATATTTTTATACTATAAAGAGTTTGGAATTAATTTGCAGTCAATGGATATGACTTTATCAAAAATAGATATATGAATCTTAATCTATCCTATTTTAAGATTACGGAATAAATCTAAATTCTAATGTTGAATGAATCGTGAATGAATAACATTCACGACTTAAATTTAAAAATGATCTATACATTTTTTTTATTTTAATACTCTTTTATTATTATTTTTTTTTGTTACCTAACTTCCTATTCCCGGTATTACAGCTTACACGCTCCCTTAACAATTTAATTTACCTTCCAAGAAAGATAGTTCCATAGTTGCAGTTTCCACGAGTATTGAATCCCAGACCTCACACCTATATCACTCATATATCACTCTATAACTGTACTAATTTGAATTCAAGACATTTGTAAATACTATACCTACAGTAAAACATGATAAATAAAAATGTTGTCCTTGAAAACGGGGCCCTTGTCCTTTCGTCCCTACAAACCAGGCAGCTGAACCACTTCGAGGAAGAAGGTGGCATGCGACCGGTTTCATTATAAAGTAAACGAACTAAAGATGTTTTGCTGTTATAACCACATATACAAAGATAATAATAACACTCATCGAGACTGTTTCTATTTATTTATTTGCCATAATCATTAGTAGTGATGATTCACCGGTTCTGGCTCACGCGTTTGACACGTCAAATCCGGGAGAATCAGTCGCACCAATCCTAAAAAAAAAAAAAAAAAAAAAAAAAAAAAAAAAAAAAAAAAAGGTTTTGGCATGCTCTGATCACGTTTCTGCAGTCCTTTTTTGCGTAGGATGCGTGGTTCTGGAGTTATGCAAATCAATTGCAAATCCATTTATTGTTATCTCATTCATTTCCGGTGTTCCTGACCCTCATCAACGCTCCATTGTTATTATCTATACTTCGAACACCCTTTTGGCGTTCTTATCTATTACTCACTGGTAACCCTCATTATCTTTCATTTCCTATGTCATCAATAAAACACAATCATTCATTTTAATTTTCTAATTAATTTATTACTTTTTTCTACAAAATATGAGTGGAACATCTCATCCACAAAAATATCATTGTACAGTGTGTTCCCTGTAAATATGTTCGTAAAACTATGCATTGAACATCCCTGAAACTTAAATAGCAAATACATTAAGCAATATTCACCACAAACTGAAGTCCAATCATTCTGAATCCTATCAACATTCCAGTCCCATCTCTTACAATTCCTTTTCAAAAACTGAAGATGATATCGCTCAGGTGTTCGTCCATATGAATCAAAATATTGACCGATGCCATTCGCATCGATATGTACAGCTATCCAGTGTGACCCTGGTTTATCATCCGCATCCAAATTGCATATTATATACGTTGGTACATGTGTATACATAGGTAGTCTATTCGCAGCATAAACATTATTTTCTAGACTGACATGAATCTTTTTCATATGCTTTTGTAATTCTAGTGTGTCCATGATATTACTGTTATTAACAAATTATTACAGTACTAATCTATTCAATGGTTGTCATACGAATGTTCAATTATAGTGATTTGTAAATATTAAATATCGCATTCTTTTGGGAATCACGAAACAAGTTCATGCCTGTTGCGATGTGCGATAAATTTGTTGACTCATAGAGTTCAGATAAGAATGGTGCTATATAAGATCGAACAGTTGCAGTCATGCAGTCAGTCTATGGTCGTTTGACCACAGTGGATTGTGTACGTCTACCAATACTACGTTTGTGTTACTTACTTCAACGCATCAATGGTCATGGAGGTAAGTGTTTATTCTATTGACAAACTTACTTGTATTTCTGTTGTTGTTTCCTAACGTGTGTGTGTGTGTGTGTCAGATTAAGTGTAAACTAATTGATATTAACGTGATAACTCTGTTGTTGCAGAGATCATTCAACTTCGCAGACGATAATGAAAATACCTATAAACAGTATTACTACTCGCCACTCTCTCCCCAACACGAAGAAGAGAGTGATGACATCGTCGTTATTAACACAGACGATGGAGGAAAAAGGAAATCGCAACCGATTGATCAATTTTTTGAAGTGACACCAAAAATAAAAAGGAAGAAGCTGCTATCGTCGACTGTGGCACGAGCTGCTAGAGATGGCGTATCATACATCTCTACAAATTCTGACGACGGAGACCAAGCGACGCATCTCATAAAAATTGAAATGTATGATATGAAGAAACTATCCAAGATTCCAATTAGTGATCACTGGAAGCACGCTACCACGAGGATTAAATATTACGTAAAGAATAATAAGGATAGCATCTACGACAACACAAACGGTCTCGTATACAATATTACAAAGACAATAGCAGAAAGTGAAAAAGTTAAAAAATACTTTTTTAACAATGACACTCATTAGTGGATTAGTGAATGTGATTCTGTTTACTTAAAGTACTTCTGTGTACTCATTAGATCCAAGGAGCTGTCGCCTTGTGATGCTGAGAGAAAAACAATAGCAGAAGGAAGAGATGAGTGCGGTATACGTGTACAGAACACTTCATGGAAAAACAAAACTACAAAATTAATTGGAGAAGAAAAAGTGATGAATATGCAGTACCTAAGAGCTGAATATCCATTTTTCAGCTCAAAATCTAGACGGTTGATGAGTTTCGAAAACTGGCCTCTCGTTATGCAGCAGAAGCCCGAAAATCTTGCAGAAGCCGGTTTCTTTTATACTGGCCATGGAGACAGGACCAAGTGTTTCCATTGTGGTGGTGGTTTAAAAGATTGGGAAGATGACGATGATCCTTGACAGCAGCATGTTCAGTGGTTTAGTCAATGTGCTTATGTAAAGTTTAAACTCGAACAGTGTTTTGTTTAAGATTAAATAGGGGAGGTATATAAAGAAATAAAAAATAATATATTGCATATAATTTGTTTTATTAATTTTATAATGTTACATTTAGTTACACACACACAAAAATGCATTAAGCATAACACATATATCTAAAACACAACACACATTATAATCCTAACTACTATAGTCTACAGTAACATTTCGATTTTTATCTATTTCAATAATATTATCAAACTCAGCATAAACAATACAGTTAATTGTTTGTATTAGTGAGGATTCAAATCGTACTTCTAATCTTACACTACCATGCTTTATGAGATTCCAATGGGCTGATGAGTTAGCTGATAAATCAGGAGTTAAATCAAATGCTAAAAGACAATAACCTTTGGCATACTGTTCACGAGAGATTGCATTTCCTTCATTAAGAAAGTGAATACCAGTCCCCGAGAATAGAGTATGATATGCTGATGTAAACATATTATTATTAAAAGATGGTTGCAAAGCTTTGGAAGGTATTTGTTGACCATCAATATATAAGCTGAAAGAGTTAATACCATAGTTTTCAAAGTTAAATGGATTTTTAGTAAGTGAACCATTAAATGCGGAATTATTCACAAAACCAATAATACATCTTTTGGGTACCTGTCCTAAGAATATATTATCAAGAGTTTTCCCTTGAACACCCGATGGAATAGTTAAAACTTTAACTTCAGCACGAGTTATAGGATATTTAGCAGTGGTAGAAGCTAAAACTTTCTGATGTGCGAGTAATACACTTGGATTAATTCGTGCTCTTCGAACAATAAGAGTTGCATCCGTAATGCAAACTTTAAACTTTACATCATTTGATCCAGCAATTAAATTAAAACTCTCTCTTGACCGAACTAATTTTACACTCATTTCAACGCCATTAATTAAAAATTTATCTTGATTGAAAATATCACCATGAAGATGACCAATCATTTCTACTTCCCTGCTTTCATTAACTAATTCCTGTCTTTTAACAAATCCAATGTTTTTACCATCTGTGGAATCCATTTTTCCTGCTGTATCATCATACCAAAGACTACAAGTAAGATGAGATTGTTTAGCAGCAGGTGCATAGTTTAAAAGGGTTTCCATGTATGCTCGATAAGCATAGGTATTATTAGGTGGTGACACAAGTTTTTGGTTTAAATAGATATCGAGTTGACTAAAAAGTGAATGCAACCAATTATTTACAGGTGCTACTGCTGTAGCTGATATCAAGTTTGTTGAATCTTGATTTAATACTTTTGCCTTTATGTGGAGTAATGTATGAGACAAATCTATGTAGTCATCGCCTGTTCCAGGAACTTGAAACTCGATAGGTCCATCATCAGCAAGAGATGAAATTGGTTTATAATGAATCCACAATCCATTTTCAATGCTTGTTTGTGTAGACGGTAATGCAAACAAATCTAATTCTGACTTAACGCACTCACAAGAATGATTATGAAGGAAAGACATACTTAATTTGAAAATATATCTTTGATGTTTTTTGGTTTTCGACCAAGTTTTTTCGTAGCTTTCACTTTCGCTGTTAGTGGTGGAATGAACGAGGCCAATCGTTTTCTTTTAGTTATATACCCAGATCCTGTCATGTTAAATCGATCAATTTTGTCATCAGCCTTTCGTTTTAAGTTCGTACTAACTTGCTTTAGACGATTTTTTATTGAGGCTTCCATAGGACGGGCTTGAACCATATCTGATAAAAGTCCTACTCCAGCATTTAATGCCTCCTTACCAACCACTCGAACACCACTTGAAAGTAAAGGTAAAACTGATCTAAATAACCCTCCTAAGAAGCTCCCAATACCATGACCACGTTGGTATGGTGAACCCTTATAAATTACTCCAACTCCTGATCCAGCTTGATGAGAATAATAATTTTCGTATGGACATTTATGATGATCCTGATGAGAATACATTATTATAATTTGTGGAAATGTAGTTTAATACACACGGTTCCAAACTGGAATGGGATTTTTTGTCCTGTGCTCGATCTTATATCTATTTCTAACGTATCGAACTCTCTTCGCATAACAGGTAAGTAGTGAGGTGGAGAGAAAATGTGCATTTTATTCGCACCATAAATGTATTTTGAAGGATCTAATGAAATGACTCTTAATAGCGGAGTCATAACATCACCCACAATCTGAGGATCGATAATATCGCAATATAGAAATAGTTGTGATGGTAACCCTAAGTGTAAATTAGCAGGACACTTCCCAAAATTTCTGTCTAGGAGATTTGTATTTGGTTCATAACCTAGTTGTAAACTTAATTTGGGTGATAATGTTATGGAAGTTATATTTTTATCCAAAACAGAAACAGACACAAATTTTGTTATTTCATCATAACGAAATTTCAAGTTCTCTCTGATACTATTTAACGTTTTTAAAATATGTTCAACGTTATCGTAGTTGGTAGCGGGAATATGTTTTTTGTAGTACACTGTTGATGGTTTATCTTCATTAGGCATTATCATGGTTTTTGTGATGTATACAACATTTTCATGATCTTGAACAGTAAACATGGTGCATGGATATTGAAACTCGACAACTCCAACCGACCATTCACCTTCTAATTTCATAGCTTTTGGTAATTTTGTTGAAAAATTTGTGGTCTTGTTATCAGGAAAGTATTCCATTGAACTATTGCTGAGCAAAGTTAAATAAAAACTTTCTTTATTCATATTTCTTGTAAACTAGAAGCTAAAATCCAACTGTTAAATTTATCTGGATAACCTCTCCACTTCACTAATACTTCTTTTCTGTTACCCGAATAACGAGTGCCAATTATTTTATGTATTTTATATTGTGAGGTGGGGTTGTAAGTGACCTTCTGTAATTCTCTTTCATAAAAAGTACCAACTATTGGTTCATTTTGTAAATCA
Organism: Spodoptera picta; assembly: GCA_038387885.1. Lineage (NCBI taxonomy): Eukaryota > Metazoa > Arthropoda > Insecta > Lepidoptera > Noctuidae > Spodoptera > Spodoptera picta. Next base: position 49,241 of record JAZHFQ010000683.1, read on the forward strand.
GTTATTGTATAAACAATCCATGGAGATCTATCAATTATTGAAGATATAATAAATATTTCATCACTCCAATTGGATTCATATCCTTTTTGAAAAACATGTTTATATTTAGTTATTCGAACATAATCACCCACGTTGAAATTTGGTTTAGAATTTTCTAAAGAAAGTTTGTTTGATCCTCTATCATAAAGATTAGTCCAAACTGTCATAATATTGTTGGAACTTACATCACATGGGCACATCTTAATACTCGAGTGAATGCTGTGATTATAAGAGTATATTAAATCTTGTAAAACATCGACATATCTATAAGTATTATTATGAGTGAAATAACGCCACATTTTCATTTTTAGAGTTCTTTGAAATCGTTCAACAATACTAGCCTTAATATCAGGATTGTTAGTGGTATAGTAATTTATCTTTTTGGATTTAAAGTATTTTTGTACATCTTTTGAAATAAATTCTGTACCTTTATCAGATTGTATGTGAGTAGGTGTTGAATTACTTTCAGTAAATATACTTTCAAAACATTCTTTAGTTGTTTCTGAGTTTTTCTTTTTCATTGGTCTTGCAAAAGCATATTTACTAAATACATCAATAACACAAAGTATGTAGTTGAAACCATCATTATATTGAGCATAAGTTCGCATATCACTTAAATCAGCTTGCCACAACTCATTAATGTTTGATAGAATGTACCTATTACGCGGGAATTTTTTCCGAATGGGTTTATGTAGTGTATATGTTTCTTGTGATTGTAACCATTCCTTTACTTGCTTTTTATCCATTTTCTCCTTCATAGCTTTTGATAATTTATCAATACTACCAAAACCAGCGGGGTTAGATGGATCATAATAAATCCTGTTAATTTCTTCTAGTACGGGGTCCATTTTTCCCAATCGATCTTTTTACGTATTTTAGTTATAGATCTTTTATCTCCACTGCTCGGTGTAGAAAACTCTTGAACTTCAATCTCAGAGGTTTTGTTCAGATCTTTTGCTTGAAGTTGGTTAATAAACTCACATCTCTTTGGATTTCCAATATAAGTAAGTGGTACTTTAATATCTTTTAATGCTTTAGCAAATCTATCCCACCCTATCGGATCACTTTTTTTTAAGGGTCTAAGTGAATCATTTATTAAATCAACAATATTACTTCCTGGAATTTTTTCATTATCAATTATGACTGTGCCTTCATTGTCCCAACGTATTTTACTTTTACTTATTCCAATTAAGTTTAATAATGACTCACCTTTTTTATTATAAGTTTTTGGAATTAAACTGAGTATTTGTGTTGGTGAATACAGTGGATTTGCTTCACTTTCTATACTTTTAATAGATCCTTTCTCCTCTAACAAAGATTCAGCATCAACTGAACTTTTTAGATCTCTATCTTTATTTTTAAAACCAATTTTAGATCCATTTGAATCTTCATTAGATGTATCAGAATAAATTGGTAATCTGAGTGGTTGACGATCCTCTTCGGTAAAGTGAAGGTATCTTTGTAGTGTTTGTAAATATAACATCCACTTCTTTCGGTCTTCCGTCTTACTATTCATAATATTTTGCATTTCAATATCTAGTCGAGACAAATTACTAGTAACCTTATTTTCTTGTTTTAATTTTTCAATCAATCCAGGTTCAATAAGTATCATTTTCTTAGCATTTTCCATGTTAACTGGCTAGTCCACTTACTAATCCACTCAATATTGCACCTAATATTATTGGTAAGAAAGCCCCTCCTTTTTGTATAATAATATTTTTTCTTAGTTTATGTGTACACTTATGCACCAGTTTACGGAGTATATTTTTGTGTTTATTCAATTTTTGTTTATCTTGATCTTTGAGAGGTATCTTTCCTTGTAAAACGTTATGAATACATTCACAAATACAATTTATTTCTTCTTCATCACACGTTTTAAGTAACGCTCTTTGATATTTTGGTTTAAGCGTATGCAAAGCGTTTAGCAAATGTTTATGCGTGGTGAGTCGACGATGCATCATTTAGAAATGATTTGAATTGTTTGATTCTTGGTGTATTTAAACTCTTTCGTGGGGACGTAGACTGTGCAGTAACCATTAAATGGGAATACATTTGTCTTGATACGACAAAAATCATTTGTATTCTGTTTTAAATCTATCATTAAATATCCATGCGCTTCGAAAGTTGCATCCCTGTAGGCGTCTTCAATGAATTTTGGGTTATCTGGTGACACTTGACGTGCTAAATATCTTATTTGAGTTTTATCTCGAGGGTTTTTAAAATAAATTATATAACTTGAGTTTAAAGAAATGTCTCTTTGACCTTTACCTTGATGAAATAAATTTTGTGTTAAATAAAATACACTAAGATTCCTGTGATGACTACCTTTTGTAAATATATCCACAATTCTTCCATCAGACTCTCTCATTAGATCATCAATAATAATAAGGTGTGGGTTTTCACCATCAAACATATTAAGATTTGGAATTCCTTGATGATAGTTAACATTTGGTAAATTATATAAAGGCTGCATTTCATCAAAGCACCATGTGATCTGATTAAAATCACAATTACATATTTCTTTAACTGATTTTATGAAATTTGTTACAAAATTTGACTTCCCACATCCACTTGGTCCTGCCACAATAGCAGTAAACGGATGGATAAAGTGATACATTTCACACGTCTAGAGTTTTAAAGGGATGAAATAAAAATGAAAATGTCGGTGTAAAATTACTATATATTGACAAAATTATATACCTAAAACATATAATTTGCGAAAAACAGAATGTTTTGTATACTATTTCTAATACATTTAGTACTTATCAGAAATAAAAACTACAATTATTTTTTGCACTATTTACAATCAAACAATAAATTTTAAATGAACTATTATATAATATTATAGTAATATCATAATTTTGCAATCAAAACAAATTTTGTATATACACACAGAAATAAAAGTAAAAAGTATTACACTTAACGTAATTTATAATGTCCCCAAGCCAATGTATCAATGTTGTTGTCCATAATACATCGTTTGGTATCATTATATGACAAAGATGTTTTATTTATTTTTTGTGTAAAAATAGTGTGTTTGATTGACTTAAATCGAAGCATACTACAATATAATACATTTTTATTAAACAAACACGATTTGTAATTTTCCATATTCATTTTTTTGGTAACACTTTTGTTAACTCCTTTTGCTTTTGCTATAAATTTATCTTCTATTTCTAAGGCATACATTTTTGATCGCAACCCTACAAATTCCTTCAATACTTTACCATTATTCTCATCTTTAAAAAAACCTAACTTTTTTTTATTTATTTTTGGATATCCGTAAATATTATTTTCCGGGTAATCTGATGTATCGAAATAGTGAAGTAGATCTGGTTTTATATCCTCATAAAAATTATCTGTAAAAATTTGATATATCAAACTATCGGTATCGGTGTACAATAACTTAATTTTATTATGAAACTTTTTAATCATGTAGTTATAATGAAATTCATACATAAGGGTCTTAGATATATCTAAAATACAAAATCCTAAATAAATCGGTTTATCATAAATTAACTTTGTTTTCCGTAATTGTATTGCGACTAAATGTTCTGAAAATATTGATAAACTATGGAATTCTGGTTTTGCAATCCAATCCTGAGCACCTAAAACTTTACCACGATTATCCCAGTGAGTTAGTAGTTTAACGTTTACTCTTTTTTCAATATTTTCCATAGTCTTACCGAAGACAGAATTATACATTAATTTAAAAAAGTCTTTTTCAAAGTTTGATGTAGCTAACGTTCTCAAACTAGTATTTAAGTCTATGTATTTCTTTAACCAAGAACTCTGTTTAAATTTTAAAATTCTATGTACTTTCATTAATTTAATCCCCATTTCAACGCATTGTTTTAAATTCCTGTAATGAATGATGTATTTATTTTTATTATTTAAATTAGGAACTAATTTAGATTCTTTAGTATTACCCACACATATGTTTTCAGGACATAACGGAAAGTCAGAATGCAAATCATGAAGTTCATCAGGATATTCCAAATCAACTTCTAAAACATAACCGAAATCAGAGTTATCCGAAACATTATAATCTGTATTAGAATCTACCCATTCAAAACCACCAACAGGAAGAGATTGAGACATTGCCCAACCATATAAATTATTCGCATCAAAATATGTGAGATATGAATTAGGTTTTTCGCTATCATAATCTTCCATGAATTTATTATTTGCTCTAGCAAAACGATTGCTACACTGAGATATACCCCCTCTAATACCAGCTTTAAAAAAAGCAACTTTGTCATAGTCTGTTAATAATTCTAATTCTATTTTTGTAAATTTTAACATTGCATCCCAACTTAAACCTGGGGCAGTATAGTAATGAGCAGGATCTAGTCCATAAGTTTTTATACAAAGCTTTCTAAAGTTTTCGAATACATCAGTCAAAAGTAAAACATCAGTTTTTAAATATAAATTGGAATAATCAGACATACTACTACACTTAAAATGTTGCCAAATATCTTTTGCGTGATTATAATCATCATTTGAAATATTTGAATCTGTGAGTGAACTATAAAATTGGTGTTGATCAGGAAGTGATGGATGTTTCAAGCAATCACTATTACACATAAATTCATAACGATAAATACCTTTCCGTCTTAAACGTGAAAAATCTTCATTATTAGGATAGTTCCTTTTTAATTCTGTAAACTGATCATCATTAAGATTTTTAGCTAGTTGATCTAAACTACACGATAAAAATTTCAGTGAATCTACGAATCTTAAACTTACTGGTTGATTATTTATTGTTAACTGTTTTGAAAATGATATGTATCGTTCTTTGTTTTGTGGAATAACTTCAACTTTGTTATCATCGAGGTTTAATGCATGGACAATGAAATGAGCATCGTAGTGACTGAGGTTATGTAAAAATATTGGGATATGACGAGGGGTTCTGTACTTAGAACTACACACTTGATGTGCAACACCCCTAAAACTACCAGTGTGCCAATCAAAATCGTAAAAAAGATCTTCATTTAACTCAGTTTCACAAATATGACATATGTTTGAATTTGAAATTTTAATTTTCTCTTCATCTGATAATGGAACGGGACATTTTTGGAAACTATTTTTTTTAACTATTGCTTTCACATCTTCACAAAGGCGATTCATAAACACTTGTGCACAGTTTGACCCACTATATGTCTCATATTTTGATAATCTGTTATCATATGAACATTTAATGTAATATCCAAAACTATACACTTCATGTTTTTGAATATTAATTGTACTAGGCTTGGATGGATCGTTACTACATGATTCTATCGGATTCAAAAATGCCTCAAAGTCTGCATAAATCACAAACGGCATTTCCAACTTTTTCGCGAATTTATCAAATTTTAATTTATTATTTGAGGTTGCTTTACCAAACCAATCCTTTTTGGAATCCACACCGTTTGGTAATTCTGTACAAATGTGCGCGCAATCATATTGTTGATGGTTATTAAGTCTTTCCTTTGATGGGAAATGAAGTAAACATGAATCACATATACAAACTGCATGATGTTGTCTTGATATTTGTGAACTTACTAATCGCGATAAGTTTTTAATATAACAGTAATGATTGTTAGTACCATTCGATATATATAGTAGGTTAATATGATTAGGTGTACGACATTTTGATAAATATAAAGGACCTACAACAGAATTACACTTTTTTTCTTTATTATACTCTAAACCAAAAACATTAATACTAATATTGTTTAATTTCTCTACTTTTGATATATCTGCAATTTTAACCGGAAAAGAAATACCAGTAAATTTTAATTTATTTCCATGAATTGCGTAAGATGCTACCCGATCTACATTTTTACATACAGGATATAAACCGGAGAGTAATGCCCATTTGAAACACATATTATCATTATTTTTAACATTGATTACAGCTTTTTTTGATTTAATATCTTGAGGAAGGTTGATGTATGAACTACCACGTAGGGGGTTGAATTTGTTAACATTCATATCTATGTATTTAATTTGATTAAGACTCCAACCACTATCTTTTTTTTCAAATTGACAAATTTTACCGACTACTGTGTCTATTAATGATGAATAAAAAATATTTAAGTCATCTCCTTGACATATTATGTAATTAAACGTTTGAAAATCAAACGTATTTTTGATATCTTTAGTTTGTTGTATGAAATCAGCATGCAATATGAAGTTTATTTTACAAATTGTGTGTTGTTGAATACATTCATTTATCAAAAATAAGATATCGATTTTTAATGAATTTAAAAACGATTCCGGCGTTTCAAAATATTGCCCTGATTGATGTGTTTTACTATTAATTCTATATGTTAAAATTCGATTGCCAAAAGCGGTTTCAACAACTGTAACATTCGTTAATGAATTATGTGATTTTAAAAGATTATTTTTATGTGTATTGCTTTTTAAATGGTTGTTTAAATACCTTTTATTAATATAAACATGACATTTATCACATTCCACCTTATTGTTGTCAACGTCATTGGTTTCAATTGATGATGTAGAAGCTCCTACGTCAAATTTTGCTTTCTTGGTAACCTTATTTTCATCGGCAGTGATACCTTGTTTGATACCTCTTCCAACTTGTTGTTGGCTGTAACAAAAAAGAAAATTGTTAGACAAATCTTAAAATAAAACATTAATACAATAATATTTCTTATTGAGTTTGTACTTCTAATACTTACATCAACGTTGTTTCAACCATCAAACATTGATTATACAACTCATCATCATACGATGAATTGAACAGTTCACGCTTCTCCATTTCATCACAAACTTTAGACAGCTCCTGATTGAATTCACTGTTGGATTGTTCTATATTCTCCTCAATGGGTGCGGAAAAGAAAGAACTGATGCATATTTCACTGAAGTTTTCCATTTTTATAATAAAGAAAAAAGTATGTAGCACAGTAAGTAACAGTTAAGTGTTTTGCTAGGAAAGTCATCTAAAAATCTAATGAGTACACAGAAGTACTTTAAGTAAACAGAATCACATTCACTAATCCACTAATGAGTGTCATTGTTAAAAAAGTATTTTTTAACTTTTTCACTTTCTGCTATTGTCTTTGTAATATTGTATACGAGACCGTTTGTGTTGTCGTAGATGCTATCCTTATTATTCTTTACGTAATATTTAATCCTCGTGGTAGCGTGCTTCCAGTGATCACTAATTGGAATCTTGGATAGTTTCTTCATATCATACATTTCAATTTTTATGAGATGCGTCGCTTGGTCTCCGTCGTCAGAATTTGTAGAGATGTATGATACGCCATCTCTAGCAGCTCGTGCCACAGTCGACGATAGCAGCTTCTTCCTTTTTATTTTTGGTGTCACTTCAAAAAATTGATCAATCGGTTGCGATTTCCTTTTTCCTCCATCGTCTGTGTTAATAACGACGATGTCATCACTCTCTTCTTCGTGTTGGGGAGAGAGTGGCGAGTAGTAATACTGTTTATAGGTATTTTCATTATCGTCTGCGAAGTTGAATGATCTCTGCAACAACAGAGTTATCACGTTAATATCAATTAGTTTACACTTAATCTGACACACACACACACACACGTTAGGAAACAACAACAGAAATACAAGTAAGTTTGTCAATAGAATAAACACTTACCTCCATGACCATTGATGCGTTGAAGTAAGTAACACAAACGTAGTATTGGTAGACGTACACAATCCACTGTGGTCAAACGACCATAGACTGACTGCATGACTGCAACTGTTCGATCTTATATAGCACCATTCTTATCTGAACTCTATGAGTCAACAAATTTATCGCACATCGCAACAGGCATGAACTTGTTTTGTGATTCCCAAAAGAATGCGATATTTAATATTTACAAATCACTATAATTGAACATTCGTATGACAACCATTGAATAGATTAGTACTGTAATAATTTGTTAATAACAGTAATATCATGGACACACTAGAATTACAAAAGCATATGAAAAAGATTCATGTCAGTCTAGAAAATAATGTTTATGCTGCGAATAGACTACCTATGTATACACATGTACCAACGTATATAATATGCAATTTGGATGCGGATGATAAACCAGGGTCACACTGGATAGCTGTACATATCGATGCGAATGGCATCGGTCAATATTTTGATTCATATGGACGAACACCTGAGCGATATCATCTTCAGTTTTTGAAAAGGAATTGTAAGAGATGGGACTGGAATGTTGATAGGATTCAGAATGATTGGACTTCAGTTTGTGGTGAATATTGCTTAATGTATTTGCTATTTAAGTTTCAGGGATGTTCAATGCATAGTTTTACGAACATATTTACAGGGAACACACTGTACAATGATATTTTTGTGGATGAGATGTTCCACTCATATTTTGTAGAAAAAAGTAATAAATTAATTAGAAAATTAAAATGAATGATTGTGTTTTATTGATGACATAGGAAATGAAAGATAATGAGGGTTACCAGTGAGTAATAGATAAGAACGCCAAAAGGGTGTTCGAAGTATAGATAATAACAATGGAGCGTTGATGAGGGTCAGGAACACCGGAAATGAATGAGATAACAATAAATGGATTTGCAATTGATTTGCATAACTCCAGAACCACGCATCCTACGCAAAAAAGGACTGCAGAAACGTGATCAGAGCATGCCAAAACCTTTTTTTTTTTTTTTTTTTTTTTTTTTTTTTTTTTTTTTTTTTAGGATTGGTGCGACTGATTCTCCCGGATTTGACCTGTCAAACGCGTGAGCCAGAACCGGTGAATCATCACTACTATCATTAGACATGTATTTTTATTCTCTTACAGAAACGAATACTTTCGACGATATATTGATTTGAAATGTCGCGTGACGTCACTTCTATGTACATTTTATACTTACGTAGAAATGACGTTTTAGCCCCCACCCCTAAACTTTAATGCGTTTTATCTAAGTATTGTTTAATTATACGACATAATAAAAAAATACATGTCTAATATTTTATCATTACCTAACTTACTACACTAATTAGATTTTTAATTTCCATACCCTGTCATCATCCCAATTTTAACGAAACTCAAAACATAATATTTTTGCGTATTTTTCGTTTTAATTAATTCGATAAAAATATATCTTAAATCTTATATTACTGCTAGCTGTTGCCCGCGAATTCATTCACATATAATATGAATTATAGAACATAACGTTTATTTTTTTTTCAATTTAAAAAATAAAAGTAGCCTGTGTTACTCCTTAGTGCCACCAATAAAAGTCTTGCAAAATCAGTCCAACCATTCCAAAGATGCTAATCTTTGGAATGGTTGGACTGATTGTGAATGGAGCTAGTACAGACAAAAAATGGAGTGACAGATAGACAGACAAAAAATGTTATTTTGGTATGTGTATCGAATGTACCTCTATATTCATATGTATGTAGTAAAATGCGGTTATTTTAACATCACAAACAGACACTACAATTTTTGTTTATCTGTTTATACAATATAATCTGAACTCTGAGAGATAGAACAATGTTGTACTAATTTTTATTTTTAATGTTGTAAAAAATTGTCATGGAAATACGCATATGAAATACTAGATGTAAATTTGTAGACACTATTCGCATCGCAAGTGCCACCCGACGAGAAATACCTCTTTGAGAATTGCAAGGCGTGATGTTTTGATAATGTATTGTGAGTTCGTATGCGCTTTAGAACTTTGCTTTTTGCAATGGTTCGTCAATTAAAAATTTATTGTTATAAAAATTTAATTTCTTTGTAAATCTGTAGTATTACCAAGACAGAACCATTTTACTTCGGCAGAATTCATTGTATAGGTATTCATATGAAAACTAGTTTAATACATAATTTAGTTCCCTCATTTTACTCTTACAAGCGACGACGTTCAATTACAATTTCCTCGGTTACAAGTATCATGTAACTTATAAAGTACAGGTATTACCATCTAATTGACTGTCAATCACTTAATATTGCTGTTCTATGTTCGCTTTAAAACAAAATGTATAATTTTCTTGACGTTTTATATATACAAACACTCGTAATTTTACAATATATGTTTTTTAATTGTTTTGATTAACATTTAGGATTCCTTATCTTAGTTTATATGTAGATTTTGCCTGTTATAATAGAGTTTTATTTCATCTATTTTTCTTCTGATAGAAACAGTATTATTGCGTTTGTTTTTTGGATCAAAAACAATTCGCTCGGTCGATCGCTCTCTTTATAATACAATAAGTCTAAAAATACTATATTTAAGCAACATAATTGGCATATATATATTTTTTTTAATACTACGAGCGACGGTGGCTTAAGTGCACTATATAATTTTACGGTATAGTATACTAGAGTATACTATACCGTAAAATTATATAGGTAGATAGGCCACTGTAACCGCTTGTTCCATCGGGTGGGCCGTGTGCATTTAAGCCACCGCGTCGCTCGTAGTATTAAAAAAATACGCCAATTATGTTGCTTAAATATAGTATTTTTAGACTTATTGTATTATAAAGAGAGCGATCGACCGAGCGAATTGTTTTTGATCCAAAAATCAAACGCATTAATACTGTTTCTATCAGAAGAAAAATAGATGAAATATAACTCTATTATAACAGGCAAAATTTACATATAAACTAAGATAAGGAATCCTAAATGTTAATCTAAACAATTAAAAACATAAATATTAAACATTCATACACAATATGTTCATATTAAATCAATGGATGACTCTGTATCAACCTTGATCAACAAAATAACATAAGCCAATGTCGCGAGTGCGGGTCACGATCACGATCAATGGTGGCAATAGTTTTTCTAATGTGGTCTGTAAGAGGCAAGAGGTTACCTAAGTGTGAAACAGGAAATAAGTAACAAGTTAAATAATATCCATGTAGGCGTACAAAGGCAAACAATTAAAATATGGTTTCAAGGTTTACATGGGTTTTTAAACTTATCCGATGCGTAGCTTCATTTGAAGATTTGGACGCGTATAAACTAGTATTAACATTTTTTTTTATAACTTACGTTAAATTGTCAAATCAACTTGGCTGTTTTGCAAAATAAAGCGATTACGTTTTTTTTTAATTGTTAGCTAAACCGAATCCTCAAAACTTTATTTGTTTTTTTTTGTAAATGGTGAATATTTTGCCAAGCATAATAAATTAATCATGATTATCTCAAGTACCTAAATAAAATAAATCAAGACGTACTTAGGTACCTACGTAATTAAAAAAGCAGTCAAACTGGAACTAGTCGATGATTTATTTTCCTTTACACTTCATGTCAATATAAGGATGTCGTTAACTCTAATAACATCGGTTGTACCTATAGAGTTAGCAGATGCGCCTATTAGATAAATAAAGGTAGGTACATAACATGTACCACGTTCCTGCTTATTTTTTTCTAAAATAGGTAACCGTGTTTGCGAATGTTGTTAAAATAGGTAACCGTGTTTGCGAATGTTGTTTGAGAATGATCTCATAACTAAATCGACCAAAATTCTGAACTTTAGAACACCGCAAGGTAGAATTACAATATTGATCTAACTTATAAAACTTATAGGTATGTATTAATTTTCCGCATTCCAAAATTCAATCACGTAAAAAGTGACCTACAGACGACCGAGACGGCGACGTATATTGTGCTTTGAAATTTCATCAAAATAATACCTGGAACACGGAAAATCGATTTTGGTTTGTGTCGGACGCACGCGCGCTACGTTAGTGGCAACACGCCACCTCACTATTTCCCTTCCCCCACTTCCCCGCCACTGACCGCTCGACGCTTGCGAGTACGCAACGCAACAGAACAACGAGTCCCGCGCCGAAGCCGTGACGCACGCACTCCGTATTTGTGCCGCGAAATATTTGAGTTTTATCTTTTTGTATCATTGTGCAACTTTGTTTATATTTATTTGAAAGTTTAAATATATATATAGTTTTACAGTCATTCATGTGTCGAACTTTATTTCACGCCCCTGAGAACCTACTAAGACATTTCAAATTATTAAAACCCTTAATTTAAATGCAACCTTCTACTACTTTTTTCATAAGTTTGAAAAATAATAATTTGTACATCACAATAATTATAAAGTTTTATTAAAATTCTATTGTTGAAAAATATAGTCATTAGTGTCCTGTCAAACACGACACAAGTTTAAAACTATGCATGACATGAATAGGAAGTAGGTACACACTGATTCACATAATTGTAGGCTTGGAACATCCTGCCAACTATCTACTGTGATAATGGAACAAAACCATTTAATATTGTAACCAAATAGCAACATATGTAGGTACCTATATGCAAGTTTGTTATTAATGATCATAATACATAATAGTTCTCAGGGATAGTTCACGAAAATCGTAAAAGTCGTCAACAACTGGGTAACAACAAGGTACTTATATCTTTTCATTGGTCCATAAACATTTGTATTCAATAACATCTCACTCACTTGTATTTCCACTGGAAATTCGACACGTTCCTACTTAATTTCCATTACAAAAGAAATGCAAACGCAGATGGCATTTATGTAATACATAATAATGCGTTCTGAGCCGCGAGTGTTTATTTACTAAATAACTGAACGCCGCGCCAACCGAGCTAGTACTGAGTCATCATAGTCTACCACACACATAAGCAAATACTACACCAAACGCAAAGCGACAAAAACATAATAATATAAGTTACAAATATATAACAGAACACTGACTTTAGAAGCTTGGAACTGAACTCGATTTTCCATTGATTAGAAATGTATATAAATAAGGAGAAATTCAAGTCTCTTTGAAATCCATTTGAAAAGAGGAAAATCGTTAATATTATAGAAGGGTAAAGAAAGTTAATGACAAAGTTCACAACTGATACAAATACTTAGAAAATAAATTGAAAAGTGAGTGAACGCTTAGGGGCAATAACCACGACACCCTATCGACAATCAAACAATTTTCCTTATTTACTCGCATCCGGAGTTCTTATATTTCTTATTTTATGTTACAGGAAATAATTTATAAAAAAAATTCGCTAAACACTATACAATCAACTCAGTCACAATAGAGTAAACAGAAAAAATGATATTAAAAACTTTAAACGAAGTATAATAAAGGTAAATTCAAACTAGAAAGGTAAAATGTAGTGATTATTAACTGCATTGGATGGAAGCCTGTAGCCCCACGTGTGCGAATGAATTGCCGCTATGCCGGCCGCCATCAAGGTCAACAGCGCGCACGCAGCGCCCCAGTGACGTTTCAAATGTTAAACTATACATTATACAACCGATGATTTTCAAAACGTTTCGAAATAAAGAGAATGTGATTTTATAATATTTCACCTTCTGGTGGTGTTCAAGGGTAAAGTTCAATGTCCTATGCACATGCACACACATTCGATTCGATCCTGACAAAAAATTAGAAAAAAAATCATAAATTCTTTTGAGGCTTTGTGTTTTATTCAATACTTTGAACTATAATTAATTATTTCATTTTTTTTCTATGTATAATTATTAGTTTTATGGTTTTCTAACACGTTTGTAAAATGGTAATAGTTAAGCAGATACAACTTTTTACTGAGTAATGAATTTATTCGTCAAGGTAAGCAATAGCCATTAAAAAGTCGTGTCGTGATATTTTAACCATGCATTGAATGGTCGTGGGATTGGATTTGTGATGACATCGAAATTGTTCGGTGAGCGTAATTTTTTATCGATATGACATAAGAATGAGAAGAAATATTTTTAAATATTGTATTTTTTTAATGTTGCGCTTGCGATTCTATTCTTATTGCGAGTGACAACCAGACGATTACAAAAATATGTAGTTTTATTTTTATAAAATTGATTTGGGTATTTAATTTTATTTATCAATTAATATGACATAAGAATATAGTTATTAGTTACATTTATAAAAAGCAATCTTTTTAAATGTTTCGAATTTATTCTTCTTGAAACTGACAACCGGACGACATAAGTATTTTTTTTATATATGTATATAACATCGATTATTATATTTATCAACTGGTCGAGTTTGTCTACTATGTGTTTGCGATGTTACGAAACAGGCACGTTTAATCTTGACGGTATAAATTAGTTTTAGCCCAAGAGCAACATAATCACTATCTCTTAGAATATTATATTATCCAGATCCAACACTAATCAAAGCAAACTTAAAAAAACGGTTAGATTACGACCACGGCCTTAATTGTTTACCTATGCGTAAAGTTTATATATATGTAAATGAAGTTTATCACCCTTCATTCAGTTTGAATTTGCCGCGCTTAACTTGATTCGAATTTGGCGCGTCATCGGTGTGTGATGTTTGAAGTTTATTAGCTATGTCTCGTTGGATGACATTACTAGGTTATGTGTAAAATAAAATACCGGTGAATATAAAGTAATAAGTGAAATTATAGCTTAAATGTTGTTTCTCTTTTCAGGTGAGGATTGTTATTGATTGTAAATACCTTACCATTGTATTTGATTGTTAAAACATATTGTTTATAAAAATAAACTCTCTTTTCAGAGCAACGCATTTCGCAATTATTTTATCGACAGTTACAAGTCATTAATTTAGAACATTATAAAACAACAAGCTGTATACCTTGAATGTTTAGCAATAAAGGAATCGGTAAAATACTGGCAGCATTGGCTCATTGGAAAAAAATTCATTGTTTTTACTGACCATAAACCATTGGAAAAAATGAATATAAAGGCTAGAACTGACGAAGAACTAGGAGATCTCACGTACTATCTGTCACAGTTTAATTTCGAAGTAATATATTCTCCAGGAAAATACAATGTGGAAGCAGACAGTTTAAGTAGAAATCCTGTACTAGAACCAAATGACAATCAAGATGAAATTTTAAAGGTTGTTAATTTAATTAAACTTGAAGATTTGAAGCTTGATCAGAAAAATAATGAAGACATAAAAAAGGGAAGCAAAAGACTAGAATTAAAAGATAATATTTATTATAAGAAAACAGGAAAAAAGACAAAGATAGTATTGTCAGAAGAATTTAGCAAAAATATTATAAAACAAATACATCATCATTTCTGTCATATAGGAATTCAACAATTAAAAAAGAAAATAATGCCCTTCTATACAGCGAAAAACTTGGCATACAACATAAAATTAATCTGTGAAAACTGTGAAATCTGCATTAAAAACAAGTCTAGAGGAAAACATAAATATGGACTTATGTCTCACCTAGGTCCTGCAACTTACCCTTTTGAAATAGTGTCTATAGATACCATTGGTGGATTTGGTGGTTCACGTTCTACAAAAACATATTTGCACCTTTTGGTCGATCACTTTACTAGATATGCCTATATCTTAACTTCTAAAACTCAGAATGCTAATGATTTTATAAAACTGATTCAAAAGGTGACATACGAAAATAAAATTGGTTTGATTTTTTCTGATCAATATCCAGGCATAAATTCAAAAAGTTTCAAAGAATTTTTAGATACAGAGAAAATAGCGATTATATTCACTGCAGTAAATGCTCCATTTTCAAATGGTCTAAACGAAAGATTAAACCAAACATTAGTTAATAAAATTCGATGCAAAATAAACGAAAAGAAGGATAAATTAGCTTGGACAACTATTGCCCATGAATGTATCCAAAAATACAATGAAACAGAGCACACAGTTACAGGATTTTCTCCAAAATATTTATTGGAAGGGAAAAACATTGATATTTTACCAGAAGAACTGAAAACTGAAAAATCATATAATAATTTAATGCAGGATAGAAAAATAGCATTGGAAAATACTCTAAGATCACACAGTTATAATAAAAAATACTTTGACAAAAACAGGAAAAATTATGACATAAAAACAGGAGATTTAGTATATATTGAAAACGGAAATAGGTTGAACAGAAAAAAATTAGATGAATTAAAAATTGGTCCATATAAAGTTATAGAAAAATTATCTAACACAATTTATAGAATAGATATAGGGCATAGGAAATGTGAATCTAACCTCTTCCATATAACGAAGCTGGTCCCAGTTCTTAAGGAGTGCTTAATGGCCTTTAATGGGGGGGGGGGAGATGTAAATGAAGTTTATCACCCTTCATTCAGTTTGAATTTGCCGCGCTTAACTTGATTCGAATTTGGCGCGTCATCGGTGTGTGATGTTTGAAGTTTATTAGCTATGTCTCGTTGGATGACATTACTAGGTTATGTGTAAAATAAAATACCGGTGAATATAAAGTAATAAGTGAAATTATAGCTTAAATGTTGTTTCTCTTTTCAGGTGAGGATTGTTATTGATTGTAAATACCTTACCATTGTATTTGATTGTTAAAACATATTGTTTATAAAAATAAACTCTCTTTTCAGAGCAACGCATTTCGCAATTATTTTATCGACAGTTACAAGTCATTAATTTAGAACA